>JAODGC010019093.1:0-113251 GCA_027574925.1 Ecitoglossa quadriceps | reverse complement strand
ATGAGTATATGTATTGCTTTCCTATGTCGAAGGCGAGCATTCCAGACATACCAATGTTAGTTCCACATTCCAATACTAAAACGCAAAATACATGGGGGTTTGCGCCGCCTGGACAGAGTTGGGAAGCAGCTTAGGAAAGCGCATGGAGAGGAGTGAGTTTGTGTAGCAAAGGAAAGAGGCTGTAAGAGTGAGAAATATAGGGACAGGGAGTAGAAGAAAAGATAGACTACAAAACATATACTGAAACATTTCATTAATTGCATTGACTTTGGCAAATAGTAAATATTTCATCTTAAAAACCATTACATTCTTGATATAAGTCACATATGATGTAAAATTTCGCCCGAAATTATTTGTTATGTCCGAAACTATTAGTTTTAAGAACAATTTCTTATATCACGTAAAAGTTGTACATTGTAGTAGTAACAGGCGGCTCAAAAGTTTGCCATCCACAAGTAGATGACAAGAAGTAAGTTAAAGAACAAGGCATTAAAAACAATTTATTAAATATTTGATGTATTTGCAAGTTATTGTGAAGATGTGCCTTGCTCTGAAACTTAGTCTTTGTCATATACTTGTGGTAGGCAAACTTTTGACCTGCCTTTCACTGCAACATCCACAATTCTTATGGAAGAATAACAATGTAGAAAATTGGTCGTGTACGTCGAGGTACGGTGGCGACTGGGTGAGTTTACTGGAGAACACTGGGTAGTAGCGAGCGGCTGTGATGCGGCGATGAACGGCTGAGCGGTGGTGATTACGGTGAATTGATGACGTCCCCTTCAATGCTGACTCTGGTGGATCTTCACGGCTAGCTCGCTGTAACTGACTGTAGATGACTTGCTCTGACTGTCGATGGATGACTCGCTATGGCTCTCGGTGAATGACTCGTTCTGACTCGTACTAGCAACGAACAAGTTGGAAGAGAGAAGAACATCGTCAACGGCAATAAAAATCATTAGGTGAACGAAACAATATAAAAAATATATTAATTTCCACTAGAATGCTACCATCGTCATAATTTATGCCATCTGTGAAATTATGTTGCAAAAAGGACCAAATAAGATTTACGTGGAGCATCGTATCGTAGATACAATGCACATGAATCGACAACAGCAGCATCCATAAAATTGCGGCAAACAAGCATTACATCGAGATCAGTAGTTTTGGAAGAATTGCAATTTTGCAATCAACCAGTTGAGCTCAAAATATTTAGTTCAGAACAAGCGGTTAAAATGAACATTTGCTCCTCTTCCTACTTTTAAAAAGAGTTTTATGTATCAGGCTTAACAAGTACAGATTCCATTTGCTCCATAATGCTCCAAGAATATTTAAATGCAACAGTTAATGTAAAACAGTATACGTAAAATACATAATTTCTGGAGAAACCAGTAATTTATTCTAATGCTTTGGCATCTAATATCAAGCAACTTAACAGTTCTTGTTAAGGGATGTGGTAAACATTTTAACAATGAAAAAAACTAATATTTTAACCTGCCACCCCGAGCACGCCATGTCGCTATATCTGGTCAACGGGGCGGTCATGCTAGTACTTGACATGTCCCGTAAAGCAACGCTCGTGCTGTTGGTTGCCTATCGTATCCATGTAACATATGTGGATAATTTCGCACTGTTTTTCCTTTAACTGACTCTATAATCAAGAGGCGTTTTAAAATAGTATTCAAATATAATTATGAATCAGACGAATTTGCCCATCATTACTGATGCTTTAATTTTTTTGAAGAATAATGAATCGTTATTGTGTGTGATAAATCAGCATGCAGAGCGCAGATGTATTGCAATCTTTAGCGTCCCGCAAAGTGTCAATATTCAAGAATCTGCTATTTACTTAGACACAGATAATATGTAATTTCTAATTTTAGAAATAAGCCATGGCAAAGGGTTAATGAAATAATAAATACAGTAAATGCCAATGCACTCCCTATACAATACTTTGCGCGCCAAGAATTGCAATTTCGTCAACACAGGTATTGGCGAAAAATGTAAAATACGGTACTCCTCGCAACGAAATTTTCACATGTGAGAATAAATTTATCTTATTGCATAAATTAATGATTTCCGAACGACGCTAAAGATTGCCTGGTATCTAGATGACCAAATCCGAAAAATATCCGTTGCTGAGAATATAACGACACAAGCTGAATTGTTTGCAAGCACAGTTACGTAACGATTTACTCACATTTGAAGGAGATAGTTTTGAAATTCAGAAATCTGAACAACGCTTGTTGCTGCATCCCCATCAGCCATTTCTGAGATGTGCTAATGGAATCCTTCACCAGATCGACGACCAAGCCAATATATAATAATTATACCAAATTACTCTAACTTGATAGTCGAGTATAAGATCAAAATATTATTTTCTGTAGCAGAGAATATCCGAACCAACTCTAAACTTCCCATTATAAATGCGGGAGCTAAGGAACAACTGCAGCAGTAAACCAACACTGCACGCCACCACAGAGCTGTGACATACCTCCTTTGGAAAGTGCAGCACAACCAAGAGTACTACTGTTCCTTTTAGCAATGAGATCTGCTACTCACTACAGTGGTTTCCACTTTAGGTGACTGTGCTTCACTAATAAAAACGAATTAGGCTTGGTGCCTTTATGCAGTACTTTTCCTAATTTACATTTCTCTTCGATAGATTGAATATTAAAGAAATGAAAACTTGAATCAAAATTGTAAAGCATTAGAAATAGAAAATTTCTACACACGCCGGATGCGGATACCATATTCGTTCCCAACTGCATTAACCACCATGGTAGTAGCCATTGGGACTGGATTCAATTAGCGGATTTAGCGAAAACCCATGTTCCCCGAATGTATGCTTCACTGTCGCTGTTACACGCACTTTAGAGTTGTCGTCAGATTCAATATTTTCGAATTTGGACAATTTTGTAATATATATTAAACCATATTACGTTTATGTAACACAATATAAATGACCTTTGATTAGTTCAATCAACTCGTAAAACCATCATTTATATACAATGCGTATCTTCTGGTCCCTTTAACACAATACTAATCATAACAAGATTTTGAAAAGCAGATTGCAGATCCCTCTGCACATTTTCTGTGATTTGTCTTAGTCGGCCGTTGCTACTTCCTGCAATCAATCTTGCAATTCGATTTGTTGGGCAATTCACCAAAACAACACACTTGATAATGCCAGTATCCTTGCTCTCAAAAAACTCCATTTGAGGCTTACATTGATATGGAATTTCTTGCTGAAGGTAATTCAACAGCTGTGCTTTTACAGTATCGACAATTATATTTTCCGGCGTTTGATCAGACCACATACCAGATGGGAACATCCATTTTTGAGTTGTAGCTTGTGACACCAAAAAATTCTTCAAATCATCCAGTCCATTCATTGTCATTGCAGAAATCATAAATATCTCTGAAAAATTTGGCCAACCTCGTACATTCCTATTTTCATAAATTTTTGCATTGGGCATTGCTATGCCCTTCAAACATCCTTGTGTTAGAATACGAGTTATGTCTAAGAGTTTCCTTTTTGATTTTAGTAAATCAATCTAAAATTATAGACATTTAATGTGAATGTAAATTGCAATTATAATAATATAGACTTTATTTAGAACCAAAAAGCTTGGGATTCTCTTATGGTGATCAAGTAAGTTGATAATTTTCAAATCAACAAATTCCCTAGTAGCTACATTGCTCACATCATGAACCACACCAATTATATCTGCTTCTAGCAATGTTGATTTGGTATCTCGTAGAAATGACTTTTCCAATTTATATCTGAAAGAAAATATGAACCGTAACTTACAGATGTACAATGTTAATGACTTACTTATTAACTTCCTTGTAATGTACCAAACCTGGTGTGTCCATGAATACAATTTGTGAAGCTCCTTCTGTAAAAATGGCTTTGGCTTTATGTCGTGTTGTGTGAATTTTGCTACTGGCAGCACAAACCTATTTATTAACATAAGCTGTTACACCAATATGTGACAATAAATTATATTATATTCTTGCCTTTCTATCCATAACAGCATTAATTAATGTGCTCTTTCCCACATTTGGACTGCCAATTATTGCAACACGAAGTAGTTTCTCATTCAATCCATAATTATGGTCACTTATATTTGAATCTATCGTTGATTGACTGAAGAGCGATGACTTCGTGTGGCAACGCAAGTCATGGCGAAGTCTCTTAATTCCATAGAACACCGACCGCATTAACATTCTGCTTATATGATTAGGTCCTCTAGTGCTTAAAATCTTGTCAAACTCATGCATATATCGCAATTAGCGAATGTAGACATGTAAACAACGTAAACGATGTAGGCGGTCAATATTGCTAAGATAGAGAGAGCACCGAGAATACCAAGCAGCTTTGTTCCGGGAGTATCTACTGCCCCTGTCAATCATTTTGGCGCTTGCATCGCTAGTTAACTTCACGGAAGCAGTGAAAATTGTGAAAATGAAATGTGAATGCTGAAATAAAAAAGTGGAATAAAAGAGTCAACGTATTATTGGTATTATGCGCTAGGATTTGAAAAATATGCACAATGAATTTGTGACGACTCCATGAACCATAAATCCACCAATATTTGTTCATTTGTCATAAATAAGCGTAGCACCAAGAACTTTATTTACAACATTTACGTTTATATTGTATATGATCTTTGGTTGCTACGCAAGGTCATGCATGATATGCGTCCTCCAGGCGCTTTTGACAGCATTTGACAACCTAGGAAAAAACAAGTCATTTTGTCAGTCATTCTTAAAGCCCGGGCCGTTGTGTTGCTTATATTTGTATTCGTTTCTTTGTAGTTCTACTCAGCAATAGGTACGTAGAGACAACATTATTGCATGCTAATTAAATCTAGCAATAGTGTTCAGATATTGTTTAATAAAAGAAATCCCAGGTAGTTCACACGAATAACCTCGAGGAAGCAATAATTTTGCAATGTTTCTTTTTTCAGAATCATGGAATCTATCGCCACAGACTCCGGCAAAATAGTAAAAATGGAAGTTGATTACACCTCGGCGTGTGATGAAAAGATTCCAGAATGCAAGAAGCTTGCTTCAGCAGGCAAGATGCACGACGCCCTTGATTGCTTATTGGTATTTGAAAAACTAACCCGCACTGGGGCTGATATGGTATCAACTGGTCGTGTACTAGTGGCTATATGTCAGATTTGTAAAGAAGCTGGAAATTGGTCTGCTCTAAATGAACACATTATAATGCTTTCAAAGAGGAGATCACAACTAAAGCAGGCTGTAGCCAAAATGGTACAGGAGTGCTGTACATATGTTAATGAAACCCCAAACAAAGAGACTCAGATCAAACTAATTGACACCCTAAGACAAGTGACTGAAGGCAAGATTTATGTGGAAGTGGAGCGTGCTCGACTTACCCACAAGCTAGCAAAGATACGTGAAGATGAAGGTAACATTAATGAAGCTGCAAATATTATCCAGGAATTGCAGGTAGAAACCTATGGCCTGATGGAAAAGAAGGAAAAAGTAGAACTAATTCTTGAGCAGATGCGGCTGTGTCTGGCGAAGCAAGACTATATCCGCACACAGATTATCTCTAAAAAGATTAATACCAAGTTCTTTGAAGATGAAAGTGCTCAGGATCTGAAGCTAAAATTTTATAGACTAATGATGGAGCTAGATCAACATGATGGTTCATATTTGGCGACTTGCAAGCATTATCGTGCAGTATTGAATACTGCGTCCATCCAGGCGGTGCCCGAGGATAGGCAGGCTGCTGCACGTGCCGTGGTCTTGTATCTTATTTTGGCTCCGCATGACAATGAGCAGGCAGATTTAACTCACCGTGTGTTGGCAGACAAGGTCTTGGATGAGGTGAAAAACTTTAAGAAACTCCTCAAGCTATTTACCACACCCGAATTAATCAAGTGGAGTGGCCTTATTGAAACTTATCAAAAGGATTTGAAGGATACTCCTGTGTTCGGGAACGATGAGCAATCGCGCCAGCGTTGGAAGGATCTCAGGTAAAGTTCCAAGCCTATTTAAGTATTGTTTATTAGCTTATTTCGTAGATTTTCCAATTCGTAAATTTCGATGTTTTTATTTCACAGAAACCGTTGTGTCGAACACAATATCCGAGTGATGGCAAAATATTACACGCGGCTTCGCATCGCCCGGATGTCGGAGTTGTTAGACCTTAACATTGCCGAAACGGAAGACTTCCTCTCGCAAATGGTAGTGTCAAAGACCGTAACTGCGAAGAGTGACCGCTTGTCCGGCGTCATATATTTCCAGCAGAAGAAGGATGCTAGTGATATACTCAACGATTGGTCCCACGACCTTAACTCATTGATGTCTCTGGTCAATAAAACAACGCATCTAATCAACAAGGAGGAGTGTATTCACAAGCATCTATCGTCCGGTTCATTCCAGCGCGATATGGACTTAAAATATCTCACTACTGTTATGATAGACCAGGGTGAGCTCTAGTTAAGGAGTAGCATTTGCGACAAGTACTGAAAATGGGTTGAAACTAACTGCGCCAGATAATTTATGCGTATCTACTTTATTGATTTTAAATTTTCCACTTATAACATTAACACATGTAAGTCAAGAATAAAGGCAAACATACCTTTGAAGTGTCACCTCTGAGTTGGTTCATGAAATGGTCTCCCAAAACCACAAACAAGGGTGTCGTTTGTGGTGATGATCCAGTGATGAAAATGAGGTTTGTCGTGCAAAGTCACTCTCCAGTGAGTGGGAAAGCAATAAGTTTGAAATGCTTAATCACGAATCACTTGTAATAATAGTATTATTGTAATACCAACCAATTCGATTATTACGTAAAATGATTCCAGTTATAAATTACGCATATCTCGTTGAGGCTTTGCTTAAACGGATTTCATACACCAAGTTGTATTATAGAAAGTACTTGAATTGGGTGCCAAAAAGTTTTTTTCAAAGAACTATTCACACACAGGAATCCACGGTTCTAAAGAAAACGTAAGGAATTGAGATACCCTCACTACTATTAAAATTAAATGTTATATTAATTATTAATGTACTTGTTCCAATCGAATCAATTTATTTTCATGCGTAGGAATCATATACATCCTCCTTAGAATCTAATATTGTTGCTATCTAGGCTGAAACATCATCGAGATATAAAAATAGCCAAATTTGCAATACACGTGATTATTAGGCAACCAATATTGCAAAAGTTGTAATTATTTCGAAACAATTCGAAATTTCACTACTAAAGTAAAATAGATGATAGGTACAACCGGTACAACAATCGTTAAAGCCAAGCCAATACACCTTACATTTGCTGAGTACCTCAATACGAACGCAAAAATGTTGTTTCAGCAAATAGAATGTTACAATTGAAGCCGACATACATATCAACGCAAGAACGATGCCGCAATTAACCAGATCAAAGGTTAACGACCACTATAGATAATCTGCCAGGCTATAAATTAGACCCGCACAACAATTCAATTTATTCGATTGATTCGTTTCGATACGAGAAGAGATGATCATGTTCCCTCGCCCTTGAACTACTAATGCCAGCGACTGCCTGGAAACTAAAGGCGTTTTTGTCGGCAACAGCCAAGCTAATTGTAGACAATCGTGCTGTGATTATAAGGAAGACTGGAATTCTTCGTTCAATTAATAAGTACATGTGCGACGTCATAACCTAATCCTGCCCAAGTTACACAACGCGGGTCGCACGTTCGGCGCGAACCCCAACTGTGAACGTAAATGGTGCTCTTCGAGGAAGTTCATATACAAAGCGTAAGATTGTACGACAAAAATTCTAATCGCACGTGACTGTTGCATTTGAAGCCCCAACAATATTGTGGATTCCGTGAAGTGCGCTTAGTTTACTTGTGCTTGCTAGAGAAAAAAATGGCACAAAATGAAGAATACGGGGTGAACAACTCGGATAGCGTAAGCTTATTGATTTAAAATTTAGTGCATATTATCACATATAGGGGGCAGTATTATTGCTGGATGTACACCCAACTTTCAAAAATTGCAGAGAAGGCGTTTTCGTTTGGGCAAATTCATTGGACTGATTACAGTGGAACCAACCATGTTCTTATACATGCTGGCTTTCATGACTACGAGTGTTGTAGAACAAGCCTTATTTGTAGATAAAGCATGTCGTGTCAATCATAATTACTCGAAAGAAATTTGCGATAATTTGACGAGCCCCAAAAATAAGGAAATCAATAAGGAGGTATCGGTATGTTCATTATTTGGTACGTGCTTTGACATGTAAGCAATAATACATTTTATAATATTAGGTAACTGTTTCCGAATTCCATCAATGGAACGACATCGCTGGCCACATAATTCCGATTGTTCTAGCATTCTTCATCGGTGCATGGTCTGACAAACGAGGGCGTAAGATTCCTCTGATTTTGGGCCTGTTAGGAAAGCTTTTCTATTCGGTGATGATTGTTGTCAATACATTGCAACCAACATGGCCAGTAGAATACATAATATATACTGCCACATTTCCATCGACGCTCACCGGGGCGGACGTTGCTATTTTCGCTGCCGCGTTTACATACCTATTTGATGTTTCTTCACCCACCAATCGTACACTACGTGTTGCAATCTTAGAAGTTTGCTACCTAGCCACAATGCCCACTGGCATTGCGCTCGGAAAATATTTATTCAGCAATGTAACAGGACGATCTTTTACTGTTATGTTCATTATTAACGCGTGTCTATTATTTGCGAGTATTAACTATTCGTTTATTTTCCTGCGATGGCGGACGTCAGACAAGCAGCGGCCTGTACGGGAAGCTAATTGCATTCTAACCGACTTTTTCGATTATAAGCATGTCGTATCGACGTTCAACACGCTGAGAAAACAAAGACCCATGGGACGTCGGATGTTCTTATTGTTAATGATTGTCGCAATGGGCTTTTATAGTTTTCAAAGGGATGAAAAGGGAATGAGTTACTTATACTTTCAATTGGAGCACAAGTGGACCTTCGACCAGAACAGTAACTTCCGCACCTTCCTAAGCGGCGTACAAGATGTCATTTTGTTACTAGCGATGCCACTGATGACCAAAGTTTTCGGATGGCGAGATAGTTTGATTATGATGCTTGGTTCTGTTGCCCATAGCGTCGCAAGGTTGTTCTACGCATTTGCCCAGGAAGATTGGTTAATTTACGTTGGTATGATAGTAACCCAAAAATGCACTTGTGGGCAGAATCAACCCGTAATGTCTTTTCCAGGTGGTGGGTTTGCTGCGATTGGACCAATTGTGGCCCCTGTACTTCGGTCAATTACTTCCAAACTGGTACCTATTCACGAGCGAGGAAAAGCGTTTTCCATGCTCTCAGTGACGGATAACGCCATAACACTTGTATCCGGTATTATGTATAATCATGTCTACAAAGCAACCGTCAATACAAACCCGGAGGCTATTTTCTACGTAACAATAGGAACGCAAATGTCCGTGTTTCTAATCGCATTGTAGGTGTGTCTATTGTACAAAAATACCGAACTCTATATCGAACTCTCTTCCCAGCTATATTCAGTGCCAAACGGATGACACACAATTGTGCTATAAAGAAGAAAACTCAGAAGAAAGCGATCCACTGCCGACGTAAGAATGTTTTAACATTCCAGCTTGACAGAAACATTCCAGACATGTATTTTTAAAACAACAGGAAACTTGCTCAGAAAAGACGATATTCCCTAAGTAACAAAAACTTTACTCATGTATATTTTTTTATATTTGACTCATCAATAAAAGCTATCTTTCAACATAACAGCAATTTGTCAATTTAAAGTAAAATATAAAAGTTATAAAATTCTACATCTTCGCACGAATAGGCGAAATAATCATTATTCCAACATTATTTCAAAAACTAGTGTAGTTAAATTATAAGCTAAATTATGTGCCATTATCGTACAACTGATACCCACTTCAAATAAAACATACGATGCATCATCACACAAGATAATGTCTCCAGTCAAACAGTTCATCTAAGCAATGTAAAAATATTCCCTTACATCGAAGCATATCATAGAGTACTCGTAATTTTTAGCAGGCATATCACAGTGATTTCAAGTATCTCCTAAAGCCTATGCATCATAGTGGACTTACCTTGTGGACGAATGTCAATGCATAAAAGTAAGCCAAACCGTCAGTAGTTTGAAGAATTGAACTAATATTCATTTCGGTTCTGGGAAAGGATCCAAACGGGTGCGGCTTCTTCCGTAACGTCTTTTTTTGGTCCGTTCCTCTTATATCCCTGCCCCCGACGTCGATTGGAGTTAAAACGATTAACGTTAGAATTTGTACTATCACGTTTTTGTGGTGAAAGGCGGTATAAACCTTTTGCCTCATCTACAAATATATTATATACTAAATAAATGTTGTGGATTATTATATAGGTGTAATAATAGAAGTGGGTTATAAACCAGCAACAAAAGAAGGGAAGAAAAGTTGAGCTGTTCGCACAATTTGCTTTGCAAGTATGCAAAGTATGCAAATACACGTCACAAAAGGTCTGCATAAACGTATGCTATTATTTAGATTCTTTTGTCATGATTAAAATGACGTAGAAATTCACTCCGACCAAACGCTTTTGAATGAAATGATCTTTTTTGATAACGTAATCTTCCCAGACTCATATTTTTTCACCTGGCATATATTTTATTAAGCAACGTTCATTGTTATTCTAAGTATGAAAAATAAGAAGTCGGTTCAGTCGGTAAAGTGTTCGTACTCTAGCAGCGACTAAGCGGAGGACATAGTTTCGAAACCTGCTGAGAGTGTATCCAATAATACATTGTAGGGGTTCACATGAATCCATAATTCTGAATAACAATTCCCACGCAATAGAGTTTTGCATGATTTACGGAAATGTAGGGACTTAGCGATATACTGTTTCGCTGTTAATGAATTCGTGATAAAGCGATTGCGTTAATGCACTGATTATCGTTTAGATTGTAAGGGTTCACATGAATCCCTTCAACATATTCTCACCGAATCCCGTATAATTAAATGAAAAAAGAAAGAGAGAAGTCCCTATTGAATTATTGGAGAGCTACATGATGTAAGTTAATTATTTAGGGAACAACGCCTAGGACATATCGAGATATTGTAGAAGGCAGTTAGTTAGTTTGAAATAATAGTGTGCCATTCTAAAACGCGTGTTCAACTTGTATGTTATAACAGTTAGTACTACTAACCACCGTTCAAAAGCAAAAAAAAAATCAACGATGACAATGGTGCAATCAGTCTTTCCCTCAATGCCTCGGCTTTTTACTTGAGCAACATTCGAATTAGTCGAAAGAAGAATTTAAGCAAAATGGTACTTACTAGTAATAGTACAAAATTAACATCACAAAATGTGAGTTTGTAAGTGCAGGAATAAAGTATGTAAAAGCTTTGCTAAGCATTCATAATTTTTGCACAACAATGCCGTAGTCGCTTCAGCTTCCTCTTATCTTAACTCATATAATTTAACAACTAACTCGTCCCTATCAGTGATATAAAATAACACGTACCATTTTGTAC
This sequence comes from Ecitoglossa quadriceps, assembly GCA_027574925.1. Classification (NCBI taxonomy): domain Eukaryota; kingdom Metazoa; phylum Arthropoda; class Insecta; order Coleoptera; family Staphylinidae; genus Ecitoglossa; species Ecitoglossa quadriceps. Next base: position 101,702 of record JAODGC010019093.1, on the reverse strand, counting down.
TGTATCACCACCGCTTGTAACTTTTGGTGGTTGCCAAGCATCCACATTTTCGAATTTGTACGCTGCAGCATCCTCAGCACCGACACTATAATTAATATTATCACTTGGAAATACAAATTCATTGTAATACTGTTTGAAATTATCTTCATCGCAAATCATTTGCATTGTCACCCATGTGTGAACAAGAAGAAGAGGGAATCGTGTTGTCCAATAAGAGGTAAATCGTTCTGGTATTTCCCCCAAAATGACTTGCGATTCTTTAGTTAATTCGTGGTAGTGATGTTTCTAACAAACAGAAACAAAACATGCTCTACACGTACATATTGTTAATTTAACGTTTACCTTGTTTCTTAGTGCTCTTAATAGATCCCGTAGCGAATTTCCCCGATAATTTCTATATTTCCTTAAATCAGAAGAAACCTCTTGGTCGATATGATGTTTCCAGTCGCCTCGAACAACAAATCTAGAGTTATTCTCCAATGCTTGCAAAACTGGATCGGTAGCATCCGACTTTTCGACGCGATCACTCACGTCCTGAAAAAACGCTAGCACTGTCTGATTGCTCCAAAACATTGGATGTCCACTTATCACTTTACAATGTGGTCTTTCCATTGGTTTCTTACTGATTAAGCTCTGAATTAACAACTTGTAGAGTTGAACCCTATCAATTGAGTCAACAAAACCATTCATAGACCAACAATTTTCAAGAATATTGGCCTGTCGATGCAGCGTATCTCCGAATGGATGTCCTCCGTCGCTAACTACATAATAGAATAGACATCCCAAGGAAAAGAGGTCAACCGCGCATGTTATACTCTCTCCTTCCAGAAGCATCTCAGGAGCTATCCATCCTTCCGTTCCAGTAAGGCCGGATCTCTTCGAAAAACTCACTTTCCCAAGCTGAAGTTTTTTGCTTAATCCAAAATCGGATATCATGGCGCGTACTCGGCCATTTGGTCCCGTGACTGACAGTAACACATTTTGAGGTTTGATATCACGGTGCACAATATTCAATGCGTGAAGATGAGCTAGACCAGCAGTGGCCTGTTGCAAAATTTCCAATTTTCCTATAGGAACACTTACAATCCGAACAATGTATTCATTTAGGGTCGCCTGGCAGAGTTCTAATGCAATGTATCGGAATTGTTGATCCTGTTCTGTACAAAAATACCTCACGACATTTGGATGCGCATCACTCTCCCGTAAAAGGGCAACCTCCCGATCGGCAAAGTCAAAACACTCAGGGAGAAGCCTTTTAACAGCCACTCTTCGTCCTTCAAACTCTCCACGATAAACAAAGGTCCCCTCACAACCTTTTCCAAGCAATTGAAATTTGTTAAAACTGATTTTGCCTATTTTAACACAGCCATCTGGAGATTCCACAGAGCTCTTTTCAATGATATTCCGACTAGCATACTTCGAACACACTTGCATTGTGAACACGGTGATTAAAATTGTCGTGACAAAACTGAGACCCATTTGAATCCATGGAAAACGAGGATCGTATATATGCTTTGCTGTTGGTAAATGTGTCTTACTTTGATCAGTTATCAGTTTACCATTTAGCGGCTGCCCTGGGAGCAGAAACTTTTCGCTGGGAAATTTTGGTAAGTCGTAATGACCAAGGTAAATGATACTGAATGATTTTGTGGGAGTAGGTACACTTTGAAAAGCCATTGTGTCCATAATTGTATCGTAGGGAAGTGGGTAATCTTGGCCTGGTAGAGGATAATCAATTATTATTCCAGACGATCTGTGCTCGCCATCAGGGCCTTCAAGAAGCAGAGGTCGCCCATCGGAGTTGGTAATTGTAACCATATTCTGATCAACAAATGAAGGCAATGCATATAAACCATCTGGATGCTCTCCAATGTATAAAGTTGGACTGGAAATTAAAACAATGCACAATAGGGTCCAAGGCATTTTCGCTTCTACCTCACATAACTAGAAGTAATATTAAGAGGGCACACGATAATGAAGTTGAAAAACTTGACAATGTATGCTGCTTAGAACATGCAAGCCAAAAAACCGTGACTCCACACTCATAAACAATGTTTCTAATTGCCCAGATTGACCAAACATGCATGATAATTACTTGTATTCAATACCAAATTAATTTTCTATGAATAAATTTTATACTTACTAAAGTTTCATTTGGTGTGAATTCATACCAGAGCGACCTTCGTCAACAAGATTGTTGGCAAAATTTGATAGGGTCTGATTTGAAAGCGATGTAAATGGTAAAGAAATTAGTCCATCTGGATCCAACATATAGGCACCAATTACCGGGCTATCAAAATTTTTCTCCCAAATAATTGATGCCCGCCGGCGATCAAGCGTTAGGAGAACACCAGCACTGCTACTAGCAAAATGTAGTAAATCATACTGAGCGACAGTGTCTTTTCCCATCGGAACCGCGGCGTATTCATAAAAGGTCACATTCCACTTGCGGGTTGATTGTTTGGAATCAACCATTCGGAGACTGTACTCAGTACGACCGATGTAAATGGCGTCTGGCGTATGAACCGGACAAGTTGGGCCTTGTAAAATATCCCAACCTAAGATCGGTTGGCGGTTTCCAGTTTTAGGATCTATCATAAACCAAGTATCCTTCTTCTTGCCCGTATACAAGATGCCGTCTGAACTTCGACATGGTGAACTTGTGACCAGTTCTGGTATCGTAAAACCTAATTTTTTAATCCTTTCTTTGGTGTTGGTAATAATATAAAGCGAACCATCTTTTGGGTCCGGGAGGAAAATTGATTTTAAGTCATCTTCACCACATTTTGGAATTGTAATAACAGGTCCTAAAATAACAAGAATATCGTACACGTGTAGTTTCAAACAAATACCAATTAATTTTAAGTCAATCTGGCTGATGTGTGATAAAATTGTCAAATTGAATATGCTTATTTGCTTTCTACTACATGTTTGTCACCATCAAACTGTGTCTGACAGGATTAAATTAAGCATGAAAATAAGTATTTTTGACTAATTACATCTCCTCATATATATGTACAATGAACAAGTTCATAGTCATAACAATCATAAAAGACACAAAGTAATGTAATATGAGGCTGCACGAGTGAATTCAATGACATACAGCATGCATATAAATGTGGTGACTTTATTATATTAAAACTTCTTTCTTTTATTAACTTGCATTACTTCTTACAGAACACATATTGAAAGCTCAAAAATAGTGATACTGACACTTACTATCTTGTATTTTCCACTTGACATTCCCTGTCTGTTGCTCAATGGCATACAGGTTGCCATTCAATGTGCTGAACAATAACAATCTTGAATCAATCTCCTCAGCAAGATCAGTGATCTCAGTTTTATAATGTACCTGGAAAAAAAGTTTCTTCAAGTAAATAACCCATGCACTGTCAAAATTAAGTAATTACATCAGGTACTGCCGATGCCACGGACATTTCATCAGCCGCTAATAGCGCTTGAATACATAGAATTGCAATAAGCGCCAAGCCGACGCTCCGATCGATCCAGCGACTCATTCCAATGATGCAGTTTATCCGAATTGTTGCACATTTAATTAAGCACCGGCAAACGTTCCCAAAATTTACAACTGGCCTATGTTGTTACTCTAAACTCAAAATTGGTCATAATGTCTTCTGAAATCATGACAGTAATGAACCGCGGTACAGATGACGAAACGGTTTGAAACGTCAGAGTATGTGCACGAGATGTCAGCATACAGATTGGAGGGGAATGTGGTTGTCAAACAAACCAAAATAAACCGTTGCGTCCGATTCGTCCCGCAACAATGCGTACTTCATTATTGAATTAAATTTTTACTAATTTTGTTATATTTTCTTGGTATGTTAAAGTACATATAGTTTTTTTCGTTATTTTGTTCTTATAAGTTGGAGAATTATCAGTTATATTTTTGATAATGGCGGAATGTATATCATTGAAATTGTGGTTTATTCTGATCTATGATTTTGATTTGGTGTAAACAACTCTACATGTTTAAACTTCCTACATCACTATAAATCTTGAGCATTTCGTTGGTAATATGAAAAGCAGCCCTAAAGTCAATTCAATACAATTACTATATTCATCCATGTGCTTTCAGTCAGTGTTTCAGCAATTCACGAGATATTACAACACGAAGTGTGAGCTAGAAAGTGGAAACAAGCAACACCCACGCGCTCTAAATATTTATATTGAGTGGGTATGAGGCATATAGACCATTCCATCGGCGTGGCTTAGTTGTTTTCATAAAAAACCGTGCAATCGGTGTAATCAAAACAGACCGGTTTAACCTGCTAGTCCTTAGCAAGGAAGCTTAAATCCACAGCAGTTCCATTCGGTTATTGATAGTATTTTGTTAATTTTCCTGAAAATAATGACATGCAGCACATAGCACAACGAAATTGAAGAACATAGATGATGAAAAGAAAATTATTCTCGCTGAACCTGCGAGGCTTAAGTGCGCTAAAGACAATTTGTTAGAGGTACAATTGGAAAATGCAATTTTGAAGTAATCTGCAGCTTTTCCAAACATTTATTAAAACCATAGGAAAGCCAGATATCTCAAAAAACATCAATAAACTGTAGACTAACTTTAGTTCTACTCACTGTGCTCGATATTTCTACACTTTCCTCTATTCTCTAACTCTCTCCCCACCATGCGCTCTCCTAACCTCTTTCACAACTCTGTCGACTCTGTCCCTACCGCGTCCATACACTCTTCCTTTCCGGCTCTGCCGTGCCCCGCTCTTTTTCGTTCTCACTGCCAGTCTCATCATTCCGCACGCCCTCTCTTTATCATTAGTCTAACTACAACCTAAAGATAATATATAAAATTGACTACAAAACACAAAAGAGTAAAGAAGTGACTAAGAGAGGAAGAAGTGAAACTTCCTGATTTGCCTGCAGTTGGTGAAATGGTTGAACCTGATATGGCCTTTTTCAGAAAATAATAAGGTGACCAAGGAGACACAAGATGCAGAACCTCAAGCAGAACTTAATGATGTGGCTATCATCCATCTTGCTTGAATCCACTGCAATTGATTATTGTATACTTTAACATTACTACTGACTACACTAAGCCTATATCATGAAATTTGAAATGAAAAGTTCATCAGCAACTCATGTGTATCCAGCATATTTAAACCAAGAAGAATTTTTATGTGCAGAAGATTGTTGGCCATGATTAGGTTGCCAATTACTCCATTGATTTACACAAGTCTGCATAAAGTCAACATTTAAATACTCATGATTTATTCAATGCATTTCAGAGTTAGTATAAAAGTTTAGCATGAGAATCAAGTATTCCCTTATGTCTAAAGTATCAAATTTAGGATACATACAGGGTATAGCCCCAGCTGGAATGTGGTGGGCTGTGTAGACCTATGAAATGAATAATTTCAATCTTCTGCTGATAACTCTCATTGTTTTGACGAGGTTTTGGTAATTATCGCACATTTCAACTGAAATTCAGGCTTATTTTAAATTGTAATGCATAACTTACCAATAGAATATATCTAGAATGTAAAACAAATTTTTATCAACCCGACCAGACACAACAGCGCACTGAAAAAAATGACCATGAACGCACAGCGAACTCCACAGGACACATATAATGAGAGCCAAGAAACTAATACAATATGCGATTGAAACATTTTAAAAATGAAATTTATTTATTATGGTTGGCATCACGGGGAGTCTTGAAAATAATATCACCTGGAGTACAGCTTTTTCTAGGTGTATAGTTTAGTTACAGTGCTCCAAATATTTATTTCCAACACAAATTAAAATGTATAAAATAGCTAATTAAATGTTAAAAAAATCATAACAAAATATGTAAGTAGTTTAACCGAAAAAGGTATTACGCCCAAGGCTTGGTTAAGCCCTGTGAAAAATGTTGCTTATTTTCTGCCAATAAAACTTGTATATCGTTTGTTTCACAATCGCTACCGCCTGTAAAAGTATTCAAATGCTTCAATATCAATGCATTATTTACTTTCAAAGCAATCCTAGGGTCTATCTTTTTCATGAACCAGTTTAACCAGTAGCCAGCAATAAGAACAGAATCAGTTTGATTTTCGTGCGTAGATTTGCTGAAAAAGAATATACCATATGTTAAATCTATCTATCATAGCGATCTATGAATTGAGCACCTACTTGATTGTGAACATTTGACGATTGCAATCATCTTCACTCCAGAATTGACTCATAGCCCTTACATTCGAGTCAATGTGAAATGTTTCCGTATTTATGAATAGAATAGGTTGCTGCACTTTGTTCTCAAGTTTCATACCCTTTATCGGAAACATCCATGGGTCTAGTAGGACTGCACACCTAAGAACAATGCTCAGTGTTAACCAGTAAAGAACACATCACTATTCGAGCCCAACCTAATTTCTGGCCGCTCGGAGAGAGCAAATAATGCAGTTGCGGCTCCAAAGGAATGTCCCGCCACAATCACGTTTCTTGCATCAATTTTTCCTACAAGATCTCCAAGTGAAAATGCAGGTTGAGTTAGAGTAGGCAAGTCGTCAAGAACATTATGCGGCACATTGCCTTCATTTAAGTCGACGAAAAAGTCCACTGCCCGAAGCAATTCATCTTTGCGGTACGTTACCTGCTCCGCACGCGTCTCAAGATGTCCTCGGCCTAGAGGTACTTTTTTGAAGGCAATGCTCGTTTTCTTCTTTGCGGCTGCAGCTTTAGCAGATTTGTAGAAATAAGTGTGACATGCAGATTCATCACGATGTTCCAAAACAGCTACAAGATATCCTTGCGAAGCCAGTTCAACCGCAATCGCGGAATAGAAAGAGCGCAACGCGCCTAGTCCATGTGAGAACACAATCACTTTGATCAGACCTTCTTTTTCGGTTAATTTCGCACCGTATTCGGCGGGTATTCTAATCTTTCCTATAATGAACAATTTTAATATTAGCCTCCTCTTGCCCCACTGAGCAAGCAACTAGTAGTAGTAACCTGAACAAAGCCATGCCAAATTAATCAAAAGGGTCGGCATCATGGCTACATTGGACAAGCCTACGATGTAATCATAGTCGGGCATTGCTGGCGTCCAATTCGCATGATTGGCCTGCAGAAACAAAACGTAATTGTGTTTGCCCTGCCTACAAGACTGGAATTTAATTACCTGGCTCCTTTTCACGTTACTGGGATAGTAAAGGCGCATGAATAATCCGCTACGATCGTAATCGAACATGACATCAACAATGCCGGGCACAAAACAACCTGTATGTGTGTCGAATTCGAAATTACAATGACTGCAAACAAATCATAAAACATAAATAAAGCAAGGATATCATACCTGTTCCTTTCGGAAAATGACTGTGCGTTTGATTGAAGAACCACATATCAATGAAAATAACTTTCTTTTTCGGATTGTCCAAAGTCCAAAAGACAATAAACAAAGCAGCTTTTACTATTCGTCGTATCGCGCGACCTCAACCTGAGACAGCTGCAGTGAAACATGGAATGTTTTCATAAGCAGGAAACATGCATGTAACCAACTTGAACGGGCTTGAATCGGCATGATGACATAGATTACGCCGGGGTAGTGGAGTAGGCAGGAGATGCACGCTTATTTACTTCACGTGTAAGCATGGTGCGCATGCGCAGTGAGTATCCAAGTTATGAACATTTGTACCTGATTCAACCAGAATCAACCGAACGGAACGAATGGGAACGAATAGGCAATTATCCACTATCTAGGAGACTTTCCATAACTTCTTAGAACTGCAAGCGTCAGGCGCAGATTTCATACTTTCCATACTTTCCTTTGGAGCGTTCATCAAATGCATGCGTGTTTTTACTTCCAACATCTTTCTTTTTTTCATCTATATATATTTACAATTCACCTACGATTTATTCAGTTCTGCAAACTGCACTCCGAAAAATAGAGGGCGCATTAAGACCACATTCAATAATTTTCATTCTCTGAGCGTTTACAAAAACAGCATAAATAATATTTAGATTTCACCGGATTCAATTTAATCAATCATATATCGTTATTGATTTTCATATGGCGAAAATCATGTATTTAAAAATGATACAGCCTTCGACGAGTTTAATTTACTAGGAAGTGTTTTACATTGCCTCACTTATATATTTACGCCAAATATACAATTACGCTGCCATAAACGGAGAAAATATCTTTTAGAATAGAGTTACTTTTTATCTGGCTACCATTGTTACTGCTGATAGCGCTAAAAACAACTTTGAGTTGAACCGATGCGATGTGGAGGTCATGTTTTGGATCTTTACAGATTGTACCAGACGAGAAGAAAATCATTCCTTGCCGCTAATAGGAAACTACTTCATCCAATATATTTACTGAATACATCAATCCCTATCAAGAACATTTGTCTAAATATTGTAGACATGAAACGGCCGTGCACAATTGTTCTTTATGTGTTTGCCAGTGAAATCGTCCTGTTGAGAAGAGACTTGCTGTATCTGAATGCCAAAGTAACCCACAGGTGTGAGACTTACTTGAGTCTCACACCTCTCGTAAGAAAGACCCATTAGTACTGTCGGGACGTATGTGGTTCAACCAACATCAGAGAGGTAGTCGAAAGCTCTTGAATCCTTCCTTGATATCCATGCCAAAACCAAACTCATATCTCGCCTATACGCGGATGGGATAGATCCACAATACAACAATGTTTTCATTGATCTCAAATTCAAAATATACTCTGCCCCAATTAATATTTTACAACCGGAATAGAACCATTCCACTGTTCTAAGCAAGCGGAAGGAAATAATTGTAGTAATCGTCCTGCTTTTGTATTCCTTGTCTTCTCCTGATAAATGTCCTTCTTTCTACATGGTCGAACTTTTACATAGTTTTGTATAGTCTAAAGTGGATGGATGGAGTATGTACCATTCAAACTACGCTCAATATGAAAACGCATTGAATATAGATTTCTCATAAAATATATATGTATATTTTTGCAACATTCAGATTTGTTTACAGAAATAGGTTTATAATAATATAGTCTGGTTTACGGTCGCTAGTTACCGTCTTATTGGTCTTAATATTCTTCCATTTGTCTTGCTGTCAATACCAAATTCAGTATGATTTAGCGGCAGCGTCTGTGGTCATGAGCAGCTATTAGAAACAATTACACATTTCAGAATATCACATTATGCATTTGGAACTTGACTTATAGTACTAAAATTATTATAACAGGTCATAGCGGTGCAACGCATTGCGTTTCTCAATAAATAACTTACATAAAAGAAAGAGAATGAAGTCATCACGGATAAACTCTGCGGATAACAAAAACAGTACACATCTCTTTGAGCATGTCGAGTATTCAGCCTCCAAATTGAATAAAAACAATCTTATAGATTAATAACGCTAAGGGATCAATCCAAGAATCACCCGTCAACAAGAATTTTTCTCGTGTCTTGTACCCGTATCAGCATATCAACTCCACTCAAGCAAGTGCGCGGAATCGCACTTCTTCTCAGGTAACTAACAGCAAACTGATAAATGCATGTAGCTCGGTCGAAACATTAATTTAACAATAAGTAACTGAAGTAACGCTATTGTAGAATATACCTCCCACATTTTCATCTCTAGATTTGCCATTGACTTGCGATCCGCCGCTGGTAATACCGGTTTGGATGATTGGAAGCACGCGCGACGTTCTGCAACTGAGCGGTGACCAAAAGGACAACAACACATTATCCTCATATATATATATCATATCATATATAACATAAAATGGGAATGTTGCTGATAGTCAGTGAGGTAGCAGCCCTCTGGGTGACAGCAAATTCGCACATGCATCGCAAACAACTTAATATAAGTCACAATGGGGAAAGCAAGTGGCACATTAGACTTCAACGTGTCGTAACCAGCTTTTCAACCAATTCGTCAACCGGTTGTTCTAGATTCTGCTGAAACATTGAGTTATTATTGGCCTCGCGGATAGTAGTTAACCCAAAGGACGGCGTTCGATTTTTCGACACCTCGGAGCGATCCGCGTCATCTTCATCTTCGGCATCTTGGAATCTGCAAATAGGAAACAAGTAGGACAATGAACGCACGTTGCTCCCGCTGACTTACGTGTAATGTTTCTCAGCACCACGCATATCGCAGATTACATTAGTAAGCGCCATGATGTAATTCTTGGCCAGGGTTAGTGTCTCAATCTTTGATAGTTTACGCTCCATTTTTATGTGTGGTATTACTTCGCGAAGTTGCTGGAAAACATCAGAATGTGAGTTTCTCACAAGAAGGTATGGCAGAAGTGGCGTGCATACTTCGAACGCGTCATTCAGGGAGTGCATTCGCATCCGCTCTCGTTCGTTGCTTTCCAGGCGGCGAAGATTACGCTCGCGTGCACTGATGCAAGTTTTCCTTCGCCGGCTTGCGGATCCACCACATGGTGAACCGCCACCGCTGGACGCGCTGCAGCCGTGCTTCCGCCGCTTGCGACTTGCTGTTTCGTCACTACTAGATTCCGACATATCTCCGTCGTGCTTCATGTCCTCCACCTCAACGTCCTCGTCATCCTCCCGCCATGCAGTCATTTCAAGGGAGCGCATTTTAAGTGAGGACCTGCAACAAATATTGCATTAACGTAAATGCCGCTCGAAGAAAAAAGTACTGCTGGAACGACTGCAACGCAACGCAAATTAAAACGCTTCACCCCTATTCGCAGGGAAAAACATACAAATGCGTAGCTGCGAAAACCTGCGAGAAGCGGCGCGCTCGCAGGTATGAGCAGATCCAATATTTTCAAAAATCAAATCCGCATAGTTAACTCCGCCTTTGTAATTGCGACCATTGTTAAGTGCCATATTTGTATTCATGAAAGAAGATTGGACGTATTGAAGGATTATTGTGCGTTATTGCATTGTGTGTATATTGTGCATTGGTATTGAATCACATAGCGCATATACCTACACGGCTCGCGAATGTATTTCAAGCGCAAGCCAATGATAATCCACATATGCAATACAGGATCATATTTCGGCCCGATTTTGCGCAACGGGCTTAAGGGCGATTGCGTACTTCGGACGATTTCAGCTTGACTTAAAGTCATTTATTTCGCATTCGCAATGTTTTCAAATTGTATTGAAATTCTGCCCCCACCACGTACATAGTTACATGGACTGCACATTTATCGGATACCGTTGTTACGAAAGCTATCAGATAAATGTCAAGTCGATATAAGACTTTCCGCCATTCCACTTTATTTTCCAACTTGTGAAAGTATCATAAAACGTTTTCTTACATCTACGCTCCATTCCCACCGGTCAATTTTACTTCAAACATTAATTTTCATCCTGCAACAGTTGTTAACGTGCGAAAATAATTAATTGAACGGAAACCAAAAATATTGAAGGTAATGCGAGCGCATACCCGTTCATCATGGGACTATTCTGAAACTCTGCGAGTACATCTCAGCAGAGATGCATCCGCATCCTACTCCATTCACACACGAGTCGAATACATTAATAACATAATAATGTCAATATCCATGCTTTTAGTGTAGCACTTAAAACTGATGGCAATTAATAACTCAAACGTTAGCAAGAAATGCGAAATACAATAAATCGTGTAATAATGGAGTTGTGCAATAAAGATCCTGAACGATATGGGACATAAATAATAGAATGCCACAGAAACAGTGAAATGAATTTAGCATGGAGCGCAATAAAATAAAGGAGACATACATAATAAGTTTCATCTTGCTGTCGCAAATGTCTCTGGAGCCCAAAATGCGAATGCAGTTCATGATGTGATAGCTGCTACTACATTGCATTGCACTTAGCAATTCTGGAATGCGGTTATTTGAAAAACAAAGGATGTATAACACAGCACTATATTGAGTCAATCTATTATACAGTGGTAGTGAGCCTAAACCGAGTGATTTTACTTTTATCGTACCATGTTTGCGAACATTCCCGATAAAGGTTCTATCAATACATTTTAAACAGGTTTAACAATAAACAATATGTCATAAAAATAAAAGTGAGTGGTCGTGTTTGGTTAGTGAGTAGGTTTTCGATAATAAAAGATGCGTTTTACCAAAATACATGTAAAATGCCAAAATTGATCAATCTTAACGGCATTTATTATTGCATTGATTCAGGCCGTATGTTACTGGTTCGATTAGATCTTTAGGCGCACACAATAACTTGTACTCTCCGTGCATTCTGATTGGTTCCATCCGGAACCATATTTGAATACGCTGTTGCTGTTGGTAATCGAAAGAAGTGATTGTGTCCCAAATAAGAATCCCGTTATTAACGATCGCTCTCTAAATTTTGGAGACTATGATACTCGGCACACAAGGCATGTACGTAAGAAGGTCTTGGTGCCTTTATGAGTAGCACTTTCCGCGAAAGCGAACCAGATTCCAGATCTGGCCGTGTGTGGCGACGAGACACGTTGGAAGGCCGTTAGGCTCGCAGGAAATGCCAAACGAGTGGTCGTTTGGCATTTGAACGAGTTTCGGCCGTACTCATTGACTGACTGGGTTTGTAGTACAATAACCCATACGATGATCTCAAGAAAGTAACTAACCGAACCAAGTAACTCTTACCATTGCGGTAAGTATCGGAGTATCCGCCGACCCGCTAGCAGCGACGCAGTGCCAATGCGTGCTTCAAGACAGAGGTGGATGATGCCCATATCGGTGGCGGCCGCGGTGGCCACGGCGGCCACGGCGGCTGCGACGACGCTATTATGGCCCAACGTGGCGCACGCAGACGCTGCGTCTGTATCCACAAGCGCAAGGTCGTGAACTTGCCCATTTGTCATGAGAACAACACAATCAGCTGATCAATTCGAATCCGCGTTGCGCTATCGCTAATAAATTCCCAGGCAGCCAAGGCGCAGAGGCGCTCACGCTCCCTATCTACTGATAAGGGAGATAATGGAAACTGCTGTGTGGCAAGTGGCTTCTATTAGAGGCCTGACAACAATTAGCGCAGTAGTTGAGCGTTCCACTGCCACTATGAAAGAGAATAAATTCGAAACAACTTTTACTTGCGAAGGCAATTCGCCTTTGCCGCAGCAGGGCATGGCAAATTTGATATTAGTTTTCTTAGCTCCTGCTCTACACGTGGCGAGATGTGAGCGCGTTCAGCTGACGAAAGCGTTGCACTTGCAAATTTGGAGATTACAACACATTTATGCAAACGCATGAAGTCTAGTGTCATTCGGTAACCTTTTCGTCGTCGTTTTCTCTATGTTGATATAATGTACTGCGTACTGCTTACAATCATATGTGATAACCATTCGATAAGCTCAAATTTAGAATTAAAAATGAGCACGAAATGCCAAGGCCATTATGTGCTTCGTTTTGGTCACTCAACTACTTTTGAAAATTCGAAGCAAGTGATACTGCAACTAGCTCGCAACGCAGATTCCATCCTGAGGCGCGGACAATTTGCATGACTATGTCCGCGGGCTGCATTGTGCCGATTTGTCGCAATCCTTGATCGATTTCCAGCGAATCAATTTTACGCGAAATAACGTTTGCATTATAATTTTGGAGAAAACGCACCTTAGCGGGCAACCTAACATGGAACTCACTTGCTTTAGTCGAGTTGCAACGTTTTGCACTCATATAACACGCAATACGCGCACTGCCGCCATAAATCAACAATACTTCGCACCTGATTGAAACGACCAATTAGGCCAATTACAATATCTTCACTCTCGCTGCACTCGAGAGTCGAGAGATAAACGCAGTGTAGATAAAGAGTGAGAACGTCCAGCAAAGTGCCAGAATTCGAAATTTCAATCCCGCCACGAGCATGCACACGCGCCTGTAGGAATGCACGTTGCATTTTGATGGAATATAACGCGCATAACTACCGTTTGGTGAGTGGCGGATAAAATACGACAAGGTCGTCGATTTAACGGATAATATTTGCAGCGAGTGTGAAGCACAGGCCCCCTGCCTAAATTAGGGATTCCTGATTTCCGCGCACGAGTTGCTCGCTGCTTTTCAGTTATTATCCGTCATATGAAATGTTTAACGTTTCGCCCGTCCACGGGAATATCCTCCTTATCCTCCTACGATTGCAATGACAATAGCACACGTGTTTTGCGGAATGCGTTGCGCTTGACGTCAAGTGCGTTTTCATTCATGTCGCAATCAACGCGTGGGAAGCGAATGAAGGGTGGTGCTTGATTACCACCTAACGGCATGCATGAATCAATTGGGACTCCCTTAATAAGGCACAAATTGATACCGAGGAAATACTTGCAGTACTGGCAAGTGCAGCCTTTGACAACAGTTGCAAGATTTAAAGCACTTTCTCTTCATTGGAATTGAGTGAATTTGGAAATTTCTATTCCGATTAGAAACAAGCACTTGTAAATACATACCTTTCAATGATGGTAATGAGGTTTGCAACAAGTTGCCTTGCAGGAAGCGAATTGTTCAAGTTTGAATGCAGTCGTCGCGACGCTATTGCAATGACACATGTACCTGGGATCGCGTGTGCCAAGCAATAGTTCCAGTGCGCGTTTTCTCTACGAGGATAGCAGCCACGGACGTGATGGAATCGTGTGCGCGGCGCGCGAGACCGCGAATACGAGCCAACCAAGCCAACACTGGCTTTGCGCTCGGCCATCACCCGGCGCGGTGCGACGCGGCGACTCTGACGACCATTGACGACAGCCCACCGATCCCACCTGCTCTCTCGCCGTCTCTTGCACTGTGGTCGGCACATGGGTAGGGTCGGCGCCGCGCATGCCGCCACCGCCGTCGCCGTGTTTTGCACCAGAAAGGTGCACTGAGCAGAAAATAAATAACGATCTTTATGAATCTGCGAGCAGCCCTCTAAATTCCAGAATACTTCGACATACTTGTATCGACCAACTTTATCACGAAAACCAGCGTTAATTGATTTGGTGCGTAATTCGTATATACGTTCACTTTCGCATCGCACGATATCTATGCAGATAGTATAGTGCACATGTCGCTTGGCAGGTACCAGATATTTCCCAACAATTTGAAGTGTGATGTGGCAAGTTAATATTTCCCGCCAAGTCGAATCGTTTTGAAACAAATATGCCGTACATAACCATCGCTAAATCGTTGGAAATAATGTGTGCCTTGCGAAATGCTGAAAAATAATGCTGTCTCGCTAATGAAATAACTGGAAACAACGCCTGAATACACAAGCGTGATTTAATCCGGGCCGCCGCTACTGTGCGGGACACAACACGAATATCAATCAATTAAGAATCAGTGCGCCGGGGGCCGCACCTCACTTGTTGCACATTGTGTGGCGGCAAGCAACATGACAGGGGGGGCGGCATGTGACCCTGTCTTTACATCGATTTTCTCTCGCACCACAGACGCCCTGACATGACTTTGGTTTGCGTCATTGCTCCGAAGCCGATCACTGTTGGATAAGTACTGTGCCTACGTTTTCCACACTTTCGCCCTAGCAATACGCGACACGCATCAATGCAAAGCGCGTGTAAATAAAATGCCGCCTCCATTAGAGATATTAACGTCGGGATGCTCAGTTTCGATATGCTGAACAAGCAAACGAAACGTTCATGTGCAGTAGGTAAGAAATGTTGCATCTATCCTGACGCAAACAAATCGAATGCAATGGGTGAATGTTCAGCTCAGTTTCTATACTGATCAAAGGAGAAAGTTTGGCGGAACCACTCAACTTGCGTATAATCACGACTTTAATTGCATGCTGCCCATGCCACCATGCAATAGGAAAAAAAACCAACGATCAACACATTCATATCTTTTGTGGGTGCGTAAAAGCGAAAGAAGCCGAAATTCAATTGTAGACTATCAATGCACTCTTAGCTGAATGGTTTACTAAATAGAATACAAATATTTATTGTTATATATAATACATGATGCCAATTTATAATGCATTATGAGTAATTATCAACTAAACGCACTAGGCGTATTTTGGTTTCATTCGAGGTTTCTTTTCTCGTGAAAGCCTCCTGATTTGCTTCGCATAACAATACTTACATAAGGGCTAGAATTTACGTGATATTATTTCAAATGGACATTTATAACTTGTAGCATCCTAATTAAATATTCGGGAATAAGCGAGCAATAAGTACATTTTATACCATAGTAGTACATACCCTTCTCCGGTATAAGTGCATGACTCCAACATATACTCATATATGGAGTCATTTATTATAAGCCAGCAGCTGAAATTTAAAAACAATTAACATATTTTGTGTGTCAAATATACCCGCCGGTTCGCATGGTTTAGTCAGGTCTAACCTGATGATGTAATCCCTTACCATCTAATGTTACCATTGCATTTTTGGAAATAACCCACTTCACAGCCTACCAAACCAATATTCCATGTGCCATGTACGGCTGATGCTATTAGTTTCATTAATTTTCTATCACAAGTGTACTTCAAATTTACTTACTCGTGCTAACGATGTGACGAAGACCGTTGTGGTCTCTTCAGTTTCGGCTTAGCTTTCACAGTAATTGTGATATATTGTCAAGTGTATTTGGTGTTAAATACAATTCAAAGATGTAAATGGATTGTGTTGTGCAGAAACTCCTGGTTCTTAAAACTAGTTGTACTATTAAGAACAGAATTACAGGAATGCATCTGTGCTTAACCAAAGACACACGAATGGCACTTGAAAGGTGAAAATGTAATAAACATTTGTCTGGCATATCAAAAAAATAAACTTTATATCTTAGATCTAGGGTCGTCAATCGAAAATACACCTAATTACACGTTAACGAACTATGTATGTGCATATACTTTATAGTTCGTGCAATTTCAAATATCAACTGGATACGACGTAATTCCCCAGATTCCCAATTTGAACGCGAGCGGGCGACTGGGGTGACATCAAAGAACTAGGCTGCGACAGTATCGAAATTCAAAAAGAGCATCACGAAATAGTGTTTTTTGCCAGTGTGACGATTCTTAGAATTGTATGGAGTATCTTGTTAATTTGGACGAACCGGAAACAAAAGCTAAATTAAATAAGCACACATTTGGAGGCATGCACATTGGAAAGCCGTTTGTAATTTCCGACGCTTTCCACGAAAATAACAATGTCCATTAGATGTGTATGTGTAGCAATCTTGTTTGGTAATTGTAAACTATTAACGCCTGTTCTTCACTTGATTAGTGTAGATGTTAAATTGTAATATGCAATACTATATAACAAATTTAAAAACTATTTTTAATCCAATAAATAAATTGCCGTATAGAATAGATTAGAACGAGTACAAACAATTCCGTGATATAGTTGCAGACAAACCAAAAGTCTAATTTTATAAAGTTGCATAAACTTTCATGCCTATAGACCTCCAGCCTGAAGTAAATACAGCAAGGATTATGAGGAGATCGGTTAGGTCTGGGGGTGGGCACACAAGATGCACCGATAAGTAATATTACAATTTATTTTATTATTATGGATGCTTATGCAACTTTCCATAAAACTAGATTTTAAGGACTTATTGCTTAACTACGAAGAACATAATGTATTTATCAATGTAACCAGTACCTATTACTGAATCGTCACTCGTTCGAATTCATTCTATAAATAAATAACAATGTTATTAAGCAATTTATATGGCAAAACCGAAAGTTCGCCCTCAAAAAGAAATCATCGTATAAAAAAGTGGTGGCTTTGGGAGCAGATTGGTTGACACATTTCGATTCGGCACATCAAACACCGTCCAGGATCGTTTAACGCTTCATAATAGAGGCCCAAGACGCTGTAAGTTTTTACCTGCAAATGCGGCCATGGTTTAGTCGCCGGATTAAAGGGGTGAGCAGGGAACGATTGGAAGGAAGCAGTGACGAAGCCATCATTCTCGGTGTCCAGGCATAATCTCATCTTTGAGCCCCTTTTACATTCTAGTTGCTTGTGCGTCACAAACGTATATCCCATCCCATTGCACATATAACTAATTATTTCTATCCGTAAGGTATCCGTCAAGCAAACCTCAAATGCCTTCATCAAACCAAGATGGATGTAGCGTCTCCAAGTAGCATTGAATGCGGCGAGGCGTTGGTGCATGTTTTAAGTGATCGCTTTGGGAGATACTTCCTCAACACAGTTGGAGTCAGCGCAACAAAGTTCGTCAAGTACTTACTATCATTTAAAGGTTCAATCTCTTCCTAACAAAGGCCTAAGACGCTTCCAGATTTTAACGACAAATGCGCCTGTAGTCACTGAATTAAGGAAGTGGGTTGGAAACAGCGGCCTACTATTCGGGGGATCTGCGCGCGTGCAACTTGGAGCCCCTTTTATGCCTTAGGTGCCGGCATGCCACAATGTATATTATTTCACATTGGGCATACACCTAAAGATTATTTCTATGTGTCGACGAAAATTAAATGCTTTCATCATACAGGGGTGTCGCGTCTCCAAGAGACATTGAATGTGGCGATGTGTTGGTGCGTGGTGTACTTCGTGCGGAGCGCGGGCTTTTGCCAATATTCCTCAAACGAGTGCGTTCCATATCATTTCGAATATCATCAACGCGCGGAGTGCGCTGGCCTTGAGAGCGCGGTGTGCCGGTTACACGAGCAACGGTTTTGCGCGTCGCCCAGGCTTCGGCTGCCTTTTGCCAATCGGTTGATTCGCTATGCCCTCCATAATTGCGGCGATTATTTTCGCTATTGTAACTCCGGTGAGAATCCGAAGACCTACCATATCCAGAGCGAGAGTGCTGACTCGCAGTGGGTTGAACGTGTTGAACTTGCGCGGCCTGGTTTCTGTAAGCCGGCGTCCTTTGCACAGGTGTGACGGCGCCGGGATGCAAGAAAGGACCATTCAAAAGAGGCGCCGAGTTGGATAAATGTTGCGATGGCGTTTGTTGGCTATACCGAGGTGTTTGTTGCTGATGGGGCGTTTGATACGGAGTCATAAATGGTGTTTGCCCGCTGGGAGTATAGGGCTAAAAAATGCAATTTGTGTAACTTGTTCATACCTACGCTTTAATCTTAAAAGTGACGTAATTACACTTACGGTATTGACGTAGTTGTTCTGATATGCTCCGGGTGTGTGTGGATAGTGCGGTGTTTGGTTTGCTACTGCTGATAACGCTTGCATCATGTGTGAAGGAAGATTCTGAGCCACCCGCTGAATAGCATCCGTGTGCATCCCGCCATAAGTGGCGGGCGTTCCGTTAGTGCCGTACGAAGGTCTAGAAGCGTGATTTCGAGGCGTGCCAGGTGTTTGTCCACCGGGAACAGGGTCCCGAAAGTGTTCCTTAAACCACTTGAATAAATTAGCAACACTATCAAATATCTGATTGCGATAGCGAAAACCCTCCGTAGTCACGGTCATATACTCGTGACGCACTTTGTTGCGAGGTAGATATGAGAGCAGAAACTTTCCAGGATAATTTTTCGATGCACTGAGAACATAGTGAATTTTTGTGGTATTTTTCTTGCGCTCCTCCTTAAGAAATTCCTCAGATAAGTCTTTCAGACCACCTTCTGTGTCACGGTAGTATCGGAAATTCAGCACTTCACGGGTATAAGTGGCCATTGGATGAATATGCCTCGCAATAATTTCATCTAGGTCCTCAAATTCTTCGTTACCAATCCACAATGACGAACCGAGCGAAAATGCGTTCTTCTTATCTTGCTCGCGGACATCAATGTGCTGAAATATTTTATCCGTCACTTTCCATGTAACAGTGAGATGGTCATTACCCTTGCTGGAGGGGCGTATAATAGCTTCGCCCTGATCAGCATCTTGCATTAATTTCTCTGCGTCCATAAAGTTGATATTGTGGAAGCATGGGTGAATAATAACGCGCTTCGTGTAAGTCTGTTTCTGATTAGCACGCTTTTTATCGCGTTCGACCCGCAAATCACGTTCCTCAGCTTCGTGGTCGTAGTAAGGGTCCCGGGCAGGTCTAAATTCGTTCCTCTTGTCTGCCAAATCGCTAGATTTCGACGTGCAATCCACAGAAAAGCGTTCTACGTCAATTTTAATTATTCGACAATGAATTAGCTGACCTTGACTGACGCGCTCTTCCGGGTTGGCCACGTGCTTGTCACTAAGGTTTTTAATGTGTATGTATCCTGACAATCCATTATCCAGACGTAGCTTGATTCCCGTTGCCTGCCCGCAGCAACCACCCGCATCAAAGTGGTTCCACACATCCGACAACTCTGGAAAATCTTTTTGACTACAGAAGGGACACTGCCAAAGCCCGGTGTCGTCATTCCGCACAGGATTTGCTTGATCCAACTGATCACCTTGAGGTTTCCGACGGGTTATTCCCACAACACTTGTTGTAATCAATTTGCCCACGTACAAAGTCTCCGGGGACTCCTTCGTTAGAATGTCAAATAATTCCTCGGCATTTGGAGATGAAAATGGTGTACGCAAATCTTTGTATCTGCAATTCAGTTCAGCACGAATGTCGTAAAGTGTGATGCTTTTATTGCCAAAGCCTTGTCGCTTTAACTCTTCCGCGAATGCATCCAGATCAAGATCTTTTAATCGTTCGGGAGTTTCGAGAATCTCTTCAAGAGCACCTGCGGGATTAGCGCCTTCATCATCATCGTACTCAAGAGCATCTACAGCCATTTTACGAGCCCATTCATATGTCTCAGGATGAACACGTGAGCCGTCCAGAATTTCCACGTACGCCTCGGTGCTATCACCCAGGCTATTGGTATCAATTTTAACAAATCCGGAACAGTTGATAAATACCTTTGGTCCCATATGACATGCTGTAACCAGTTGAGTCCTGTTTTCCAAACGCTGATTAGTTTGCTTCAGAACTCGCAAGAGTGCTTGCCCTTTCCGAGGCCCAAGTCCGCAAATAAACTGCACCAAATGACTTTTATGCACATGTTGAACTGCCAAGTTAACGTCGACTCCTACCTCGTTTGTGCGATTGACAAATTCCAGGTATAAATTCTCAAGCAACTCTTCATTGCCAATTTGTTCCTGCAGTGGATGGTATCGTAAACTAAGCAGCTCCTCATCTGAGGTACATAGTTGGGAAAACTCAACGAGTGGATCTTGCATTCTTCTTGCTAATGACACAGCCTGCCGCAAAAGTTCCGGAAATTCCCGAAAATCACTTTCACTCTTGCGCGAGTTGCTGTACACTTTGGCGAGTTCGTTGTCAATAATCTCAACTGCAATTGAGGGAAATTGTTCAGTGTCCACTAAGTCGGCAATTATACCCTTCAGATCTTCGGCTACCATTTGCGCTTCTCGTGATTCACCACCTATTACCACTACGTGCGGTTTCTTAGTGTATATAAAATTTCGTAGAGCTGTTAAATCCGATTCCTTCTGTCGCTTTTCGTCATCCCGGAACGATGTTTTTCGCTTCAACATGTGTGGCAAACGAAGGAAATCAGGTATGTCTCCATCCGGGCCACTTATGCAAGCAAACGCTGATTGAGAATAGTCTGGAACGTATGCAATAGCTAAAACCCGCACGCCTCGCGATGTATCCCATTCCGTTTCCTCCTCATCCGGGAATTCCACTTTGTATGGAGCCACGTGTATCCAATTATACAACTTCCGACAACACGCTTTCAAAACAGCATCTTTAGCTTCTTCAAGAAGAGTGCGCTTTAATTCTGCGGCTAAATCTGGAAAGACATATGTCAACACCACGCGCTCTACGCATTCCAGTCGGAGAGCGTTCCAGTCTTGTACGGTTTTGCTGAACTCGTCTCGAACAAACAACTGCTTAGCTTCCTCAATGTAAGATGCACTCGTATTACCTTCCAAATTATCGTCAAATGTAATATTGAGCAGCTCGTCTTCCTCGGCCAACGATAGTTTAAGAAATTGATCATTTGACAAATCACGCACCGGTTTGCTTTTAACATACTTCATACTGAAGCAGTTGTGTGTCTCGTCAATAACCTTAACACCTTTCTTTGTTGGTTTAATTGTGATTTTAGCCCGCTCGTAGAAAACTTCGCGCATTGTGCTGCGAAGTAATGGCTCCGTTGCCAGTTGCATCGACACCATAAATTTCGCAGCTTGAAGAACTTCTTCCACGGTCTCAAAATTAGGGCAAATGTATTGTTTAGCCATTTCTACCGGATCGATGCATTCTTGATCAACTTCATGTCGCTGATAATTATCTCGTAGGTTTTCGGCATAATGTTCCGGTGATAAACCAAACTTTTTCGCAAATGAATCTAAGCCGGCACGCGTGCATAATGCATAACTGCTTGAGCGATTTGCGTACTTAAGCTTTTCCGGCTCGCCATCAAGCTCTTCTTCATCGTCTGCTGGGATATCCGCTTCATCGGCGTCGAGTTTATTTAATCTCGCCTGCCTCCTCTCAGCCTTCCGCGCTTCGCGTTCCTTTGCGCGCCACGCGGCATGCATTTTAGGCAGGTCGGCGCCGTAGTACAAAATGAAATGATTGTACCAGTCTTGAAGCTCCATTTGAGTTTCAACGTTACGTAATCGCTCTACATCGGCATCTTTCATAACTCGCACATGTTCTGGAATCGGGGCATCGGGATTAATCATGAGCTGGTCTAACTGGTAAGACCGCATCTTTTCAAACAGACAGAGCATGTTCTTTTTGCGAGTTCGCAACTGACACCACTTGGCATCAAACTTATACACTTTCCACAAATCACTAATAGTGAGCTCAGGCTGTACATATTCCTTGCGATAAAATGCAATGAATGGGACTTCCAAATGTTGGTTGCGCATAAAATCTAATGCTTTACGAATCTTGCCGATTGTCTGTGGTCCTTTCTTTTGCCGTTCACGCGCCTCACTGCTTAGATCTCCATCTTGATTAGACACTGAAGGTTTGGTGAAGGCTTGTTTGTAAATCCACTCAGCTTCCTCTGCTAATTCATTTGAGTCATCGGGAACGGATGTAAGCGGCACCTCACGCAACTGCATCCTCTCCGGAATGTCAGTGTTGCGAATCTCGTTATCCAGATCCGTAAAAAAGCCACGCTTTAGCTCACTAGGTTCATAAACTTCAAATATGGATTTTCGTGTTGGTTTTTGACGTGCTGCCTTTTTAGGCCTTCGCCTGCGCTCTTCATCATCATCGTCAACGTATTCATCCTCTTCCTCCTCTTCATCCTCGTATTCATCTTGCTCATATTTGGAGAATTCGTCGTAATCAAAATCTACACCAAACGTTTCTTGAGCTTCCTGAAGTGCACTGTTGACATACAGGAAATTAATAACGGAACAGTCAAAATGAGAGCTACGGTCACTTACGCATCTGTGAAAATTGGCTTTCGTTTCTTTTTCTTATCAGCGATTGGTCGGCCATCGTCATCCACAATAAAATCATCAGTATCGGAATACTCGCCCTCATCTTCTTCTTCCCCAAAATGTTCTGGCTCCTGAGCAGGAGCGTGACTACGCTCGGATCTTCTCTCGTCATCCTATTAGAAAAGTCGTTAAGCAGCATTAACAAATGAACAAAAGCTACATGAAGCACTACCTGAGTTTCATCTTTGTCCTATCAGGAGGCATAGTTCAACAAACAAAAATGCCTTGGAATAATAAACACTACAGCACAAAAGTCTAGCAAACCATCACCTCATGCAACGAGAAACAAAAACTTACATCTTCAGAAAATATTTCCATAGCAATTGCATCCCTGTCTTGACTCTGATCACCCTCTTCTTCATTTTCGCTCTCTTCATCTTGAATACGGCGCAAACGTTTGAATCTCTAAGCAATAGTAAAGATAAAATAAATATAATTCTGATTTACGAACGGAATATGCAGAGTGTCTTACCCGTCTTTCCACCTTGACACCCAAATTTTCTTCTATGAGATCATAATCCTCATCTTCTAGGCGATCGTCGTACTCCTCATCATCACTCTTCTTCCGCTTTTCTGCACCAGAAGCATCAGAATCATCTCCACTCTCAATCTCCCGATCATCTATTAAGTCTTTTAGTTCCTCTGCCAACTTTTCCTCATCATCTACAATATACCATTAATGTCATACGTACTAAAAAGAATTGGAACGTGAATTGTTACCTTCTTCTTCCTCTGAACTATCCTCCATTGCTTTTGCTCTTTTCAATTTTTTACGATCTGAAGTGGTTAGTTCCTCCTCATCCTACAATGCAATATAAGGTAGTACAACTATACACATCTAAGATTATTGCATGCATAGTAACAATGAAAACGCCATGTTGGAATTGAAGCACAATTAGTTTTACATTACTAATGCAATTGTAAACTGTTGCAAATTTTGGAAGCACATGCGTTCAAGGTGCATATATACCTCGCTCTCCTCCGCTTCCGACTCAATAAAGTGAGACATCTTCGTGGAGTGTGGACTGTTTACAAACACTGCAAATAATCAATTCAATTCAAAGTAGTTCGAAATTTGCGAGGGAGCAGGCAAATTATGAGTATCAGATGCACACTATCTGGCTTCAGCTAGTCATACGCTGAGTTCAACCTGGTACGCGATTCCGTAACCATCGAGCCACTACGAGCGCATAAGACGAATGTGTTGAGGTGGTTGATGAACCGCGTATATCGTGCAGACAATCCTTGGCACCGGCCACAGGCATGCCATTACCCTCACTACCTAGAACTTCACGACGCCATTAGCATCGAGAACACCCGAAAACGTCTGTACACTGTATGACACACAACACATTCTTATTTATATGTCTTGGCCACGGTGCTTTGGATGCCATAGGCCACATTGATCACAGTAAACCAATTAAATTGCACTTAATACGACTGCTCTGATGGTTCTCATCGTATGAATTGTACAACAATGAAATGAAATCAAAATCTTAAAGATTAGACGCGTCACAACCGCGCGCACGCGCACAACTAAAGCCTATCAAGTTGCCTATTTTCAAAGGTGACTGCTCAGGCGGCGTCAAATATACATTTCAAAATCAAAACAAACTGTTGCATGGACCATTAATATCTAGACATTTTCTTCATCACGTTTCAAATGTTTATGCTACCGGTGCCTTATAGTTTTGTTTTTGGGGGCTGGAATTATAAATATAAACTATTAGAAAAAACAAAAATTACGCATCTGCTAGTTCTTAAATATGAAACCAACCAATATTTGTTAATAGTCGTAACAGTTAATAATTTCCAACAGCCATAATAATATCGAAATGTACGTCGTATGCTTTTACCATAGAAACATTAAGGTAAAAAATTACAATCAAGTAATGTTGGAATTTGCACATTTACATTAATTATTAAATTAAACGGCGCGTTTTCACTCATTCAAAACATATTTGTCAGATTCAATTTATGTTCAAATTAGAAGTAGGCGACCAATATAAATTCTTTGCTATTTAACAACTTCTTTGATACGTACACTATGCTGACAATTTTGTTGGGATAGCATTGTGGGAAAAAGATCCCTAGGCTAATACTACAATGTGTTGATTTGAATCTATTAAGTCAACTACGCTGGGCAAATCACACGAAAAGAATAAGCAGTCAACAAACAACGCAGTTCTAAAACAACGTTTAAATGCATAAACGTTCTCACCCACTATAACAGGATGTGCTGCAGTGACGTGTGGTAAGAAATCATTGATATGTGATATCGTATGCACAGCAAATAACTCATTTGCTTTGACAGTTGCATGGTTTGAAACACAAAGTTGTGTATGGGCAATTCTAGTGTTTGAACGGTTTGAACACACTTGAATATTTTATCTCAAGATATTTTTTGTTAGATTTTCATTTCATATTAGGTGGGCTGCGAAAGGAAAATATACTGTGTGTAGAGCTTTGAAGGCGCGTATTCGAATCGAATTCGAATCCTGCTGGGAGTAAATCCAATCATACACATACTTTCAGAATCCATTCCCAATAAGTGCTAAAAACCACTGTAATTGAAGCAGGACAATGAAGTGTAAAATTAGTACGGTGTTAGTTTTGTATTGGCAAGGACAACAGTGCGGACCCCCACGAAAAATTTGATTCCAGTCAAACAAACAAAGCCATAATAAATATTTCAAATGTATCTATAATCTATAGAGAGCTGTGCTAAATAAATTAAGAAAGGTCTAATGGAATATTCCATTCATGTGAATATGTAACATCGATTGCAAAATTAAAGCAATTTTCTGTAATACGCATTTTCAATCAAAACGCTCTCTTGATACTTATGGTTAATTCAATTTCTCAAGTATTACTCACGGAATGCAGGCAAGAAGTTCTTTTCTAGAGGAATAAATGTTGGTGCTCCAGGATAGGAAAAATGAAGATTGAACTACCTCGATAGGGTCTGCCCACTGCACGACGATATACGCGGAGACAGTTGTCATTTTATTTTATCACCGATTCGACAAATATACAGATGTACAATATCGAAATAGTCAAGTGTATTTTACACATTTCTGGAAGGGAACTCATGAATTTGAAGTTTGAGCGCGCAAGTGTAGAGATGTTACAGCTATGACGAAATGATTATGTGTATGTCGATTTAGTAAAATACATCGTTTACAAAAATATTTCCACTTGTCCTATGTGCTCATATAATAACAATGAAGACATGAATGATTTGCAATCCTCACACCTAATAATTAGGGCATATACCTCACAGCAATTTAAACGGTAACATAGAACAGAAAAGTCAACACATAAACCCACACTAGCTCAAAGACCAAAATTACACACAAACGTACAATGGGGGAAACAATAATATAATTTTTGTACAAAATTGACTATATTCAAAAAGCCACTGTTGCGCCGCATGGCAAGCGAGAAGTGAACCGAGTCGTAACCCGTGAGGACGATTAGGACTTGAGAGGTTTTAATAGCGCGGAAGAGGTGTCACTTTCTTCATGATAATTGTAAAAGTGAAAGTATGTGCTGGCGAAGAATGAGTAGTGGGCGGAGCGGAATGATGCAATGGTCCAGGATACGCAGGCGGAGGGTGCGTATGATGGTAATGGCTGTGATGCGACGCGCCAGTGGCCGTATGCTAATTAGACGTGGAATGCTTGCCATCGGAGGACGCCAACTCGCTAGAACCACTGGAACTCAGCGTTGTATTGGAGCCATATGGGTCGAGAGAACTTTGTACAGACATCGACCGCCCTTGTGCGTTGCGTCTCACACGGTTAGGAGACAGTTTTCCGGGATCGACGCTTTCCGGGTCTGCCTAAAGCAAACAATGGCTTGAAAAACAAAATGCTAATTACAGAACGAACGGCGATAACCTGGTAAGCAAGCGCGTTCATGATAATACTGTATGGTACCAGTCCCAGAGGGTGTATCTCCCGCATTAGAACATTAGCCGGTATTTTATGAAACTGAATATATTCGAGAAAGTTGCCGATGACGTCTTTGAGATTAGTGTTCGGGTTGCTATCGCAGTACTTCTTGCCCCACATGAGAGCTGCTTGGAATTTGGTAAACTCGTCTGCTTGGAGCTCATCTCTAGCGAGAATCAATCGAACAACGTGTTGTGGCAGTAGCGTGAAGGAGCCTAGATTGAGAACTTCATTACCATGCTCATCCACAAACTCTAAAACCTAGCCATGGTCAAGGCATTAAAATAAGCTCTAGTGCAAATGGGATTTCTCACCTTCTGTACCAATGATTTGGTGCACTTGTACTGGATGTAACGTTCTGCCGAGGCCAACAGGGCACAGACCGTGTCAACATTAATGCAGCATTGCACAAATCCGGCACAAGCTCTTCTCAATTCATCGAGGCCGTAGTAGTCCGCTGCATTCATTACGCCTAGGAGATAATCGGTAAGAAGGGTTGGTTGTACGCTCCTGCTCTGAATGATTCACTTGGATTCACTTACCTAAAAGGGTGCGTGGTTGGAGAGTCACGCAACCTGTGTGAATGTATTCAATAAGCTGACGAAACACGTCCGGTTCAAATTCTTCAATAATGAGTGTTTGGTGCTGCTGAGACTGTGGCTATGCAAGAATAAATTAGTAATACGCTTCATTTTTCTGACACGCAAGCACGGCGAGATTCACTCCCCTTCCATGCATAAATATGTGGATTTGCTAAATATGGATACAGTCATGCCATTGCATCGTTGATACGACGGATGATGCACTACGAGGATGGGTGCAAAGTTGAATATAGTGGCTATTTGTGGAGGGGTTTCTCTATATGATACTGAGCGAGCCAACAAATAGAAATTATGCTGACAATAATAGGCTGCAGAAAAAGACGCCAAAAAGATAGAATTGCCATGGCAATGAAAATTGCGGAGTGGTCGGAAGTAGTGGAAGGGTTACCTCTTGGATGGGGGCCAACTGCTGGGTGTAGCCTCTCTGAATGGGGGTGCACAGTTTCTAATTAGTTGAATTTTGGCTGTAAGAGGTGACGCGCAGATTGTATGCCACTTTAGCAACCCTACATTTACCTGTTGTGAAGCATTCTGAAGATTCAGCAATGGCTCCGATGAGCGCTTTAGAAAAAGACGTAGTTTATTTTCGCGTGGTGGAGCTTCCTTCTTTCTCTGTGGACTGGGCGCCTGCAAATTGATGGAATTTAAACACATTCTCAAAACTTGCGGTTTTGGGCGCACTTACTTGGTAAAGCATTTTGTGAAAAACACGCGAGCGCGCAGCGAGCACCGCTTTGACAGCGCAAACGGGTTCTCTGGTGTCTCCAACGAGGAATGTAACATCGCACAGCTCTGGCATGGAAGCAAGGAATTTCATATCTTCGGCAAGGCCAGTTTTGTTTTCAAAAGTGCTTAGGTCGGGTTCGGCCTCCGCCATGGCGTTGAAGCTCGGCAGCACCAGACTTTCAGGCATCTGTGACATCATACACGTATCCATTCTTATCATAGGAAACGCGCGGTTTTCAGGCTACAAGCGGGAATTACGCTGAATTTGTAATGCGGAAGGGCGTGTTACAGGAGACAATATTTTATAAAAGGTTTCAAAGTAATAAAAAGCACATGCCCAGCAATGCCACTATCGAATTTAAAGCATTGCGCCCGGAAGACATTTCGCATTACAAAACGTAAGAGACAATCCTATACATAAACAATGTGTTTGTTTGTTGGCAATAGGTAACTCAAAAGCAACAGCGTGATTAGCCATTCTAGGTTCATACCTGTTGATTTCTGATGTCTTCCAAAGGAGGATACTAGACGACTTCAAACACAAGTATAGCGACTATTACCTTATCACACCAGGAAGAATGCAACGAATAACTTAATTTAGAGGAATCGCCCCGACATTTTCCCCTGCAATCCAGTGATCACACAGGAAACGAATCGTGTCCACTTCGCACTCCCGAAACGAATGCTGTAAGAGTGTGACGCTGTGTGGCAGGCTTGCAATCCTTGCTGTGTTCCGCTAACAGGACGCATGCGTGTTTATAACGATTATGCTGGATTAGACATACGCATTCGCTGCGAGCAAGCCAGAAGAAGCCTGGAAGTAAATCTGCCGGTCTCGAGTTTATTGAAAGGTATAAACAATAGCATTATGACTGCTCACGTAATAACTACACACAAAATAGTTACGAGACAGAGTAAAGAACTTATTCCGGAAAGTAAGGGCATCGTCCCATCAATTGCATAGTGGTCATTACACAAAGCTGCGGAGCACATTGAGCAGTTGCCACCACCTGCTTGAAGAATCAGCCCGGTGCAATTTCCCACATACCCGCAGAGTCTGTTTACCGTTCCACTGGGTATTTTTTGGTAGACACAGAAATAGAATCGTGAGTCGCAATCCGTTTCGAATCCCGTGTAATTATTCTCGCAATTGTAGCAATGGTAACATTTTAGCTTTGGTTCTGTGAATAATTAGCAAATAAAACCTAGCCAATAAATACCAAGCCACGAATATTCTTACCGTAGGCGTATGCATACACGAAATATACTATAGAAATAAGCACAATAAATTCATTTCGTGATGAATTCATTTTTGCTAGTTTTACGAATATGATTTGGAGTGTCAAAAATATTAACCACAAATTTGCAATGTCGTACGCACACGTCAAATAATAGTGCCTGAATTTTATTTTCGTTAACTAGTTGTAATTCGATTGCTTTTTCATTGGATTAGAATATGTCGTAATAGGAGAATGATACAAGTCATTATTCTGAAAACAAGCTTGCTCCTCATTCCTTTTAAACTGAGCAAACTCACGTCTGTCAATAATCGTTGCATATATCTTCCACACCATCAGTGGCAGAAGTAGAACAAAAACGACACCAATTAACACTGGATAGACTTTAAATATAAATAAACGTGCTTCAAACACATCATAAGTGCAATCCTGGTGGTAAGCAATTTGGATAATCCCATTTATTGACGACGTATAAGATACTTCGCAGGAATGCGTGGAGTTTGGAGAGTAAAGTATTTTACATTCGTATTCTGGAAGGAATCCTATGAATATGACCAATCAATTTCAACTCTTCCAATGTACTCACCATGTTTTAAATCAGGAACACTCTGAATGTTAAACTGACTCTCCTCTTGTTGCGATAGTTTTCGAATATGGTTCAGAACGACATAGTCGTGTTTGCATGTTTGACAGCCTGAACAAAACTCACAGTACGTTCCTTTATATATAATAGGATTTGATTCTTTCTCAATTCTCTTGCATTTGCACCTATTGCATTCGCAAGTACCATGGTTACTACAAATTACATCAGATCCTGGCATCTGACACATATTCGTTAACTTCGAACAATTGCAATTGGAACCTTCCCATTGTTTGTCACAGTTGCATCCACCAACGCCGCAGCTTCCATGGCCAGAACATACTTCCTTTTTAGTCTTGGCAGTCGTTATCTCGCATTGGTATTCACAATGTTCTCCGGCAGCACCAAAATCGCATTTGCACTTGCACGAATTTATGTCAAAGTCTCCGCGACCACAGCATTGCTTTTTGCAGCCAGAAGTGTAACGAGCTTTATGAGGGTCACATTTTTGCTCGCATTGTTTGCCTACCCTACAAGTATAATTGGTATAGTTGTTAACAATATGCGACAAATTGTTTTCGGTTTCATATTCAAGAAATATCTCACAGATTTTAGATTTCCAATTCTTTGCAATGTAAATCATCAATTTATCCCAATGGATTTATGTGTTTTCAGGGCATTGTTTAAGTGCGGAAACTTGCAGGGATGATTTTGACATATTTGATTATAATCCGAAGAAGAATAATATAATTCATATGGTGGTTAAGAGTACGTACCACTGAGAATCACATATGAAAACTCCACAAGAGAAAATTATGTGACTGTTGGGTTTCCTTATTTGCATATCGCTGCATTTGCACCTTTCCGCGTATTCAATTTCGACATCAAGGAACTCATGCAAATGCTTTTCTTCGATCCGGATGTTGCTAACGGACTCGGTTGGCGGACCAATTAATTTCACGCTGACATTGAAAACATACTCTTTCTCCAATTCCACCTTTCCACATCCCCATGAGCTACTCAGCATATTCTCGGCGCAATCTGTAACTGATTCAAACCGAAGATAACTTGGAGCATCCACTACGCTGAATTGCACTTTCTTCACTGTGTCTCGAAAGCCAGCTTCCAACGCAGCTGTAATGTTATGAGATGTGTCGGAATCCATCATTTCAAGGAAGGACACTTCATGCAGCAACGTACTTAAACTCTCATAATATTTGCCATTGCCACCTTGCTGCTGAATGGCAAAAAGGACTGCAGCCTTCTTGTTTAGAAGTAGTCGGTATAGCTCCTCCAGCGACGGATAATCTTTACCGATTCCCCCATAAACGTGTTTATTGTTCTTAAATTCCATTTCACACCGATTTGGTGCACGCTTCACAAACCCGCCCAATACTCCATCCCCGGCAGTGTGTAACAAACCATCTGTGGCAAGCACAATCATCTTTCTTGAGTGCTTGCGCCAACCAATCAACGAATCACAGAGGAGAATTTGAACCAATGCGTCTAATCCTCCCTCGGGATCATCAAGGTTTGCTGTGAAATTGAAGTTCTCTCTCCGGACGTTGTTGTGAAATTGTAATGTGTTATTGGTAAAATTAAGCGCATGAACAAAATTTGATCCTGGCACACAATGCAGGTTGTCCACGATTCCCAAACATGGATTCTGTTTTTTATTTGCAGCCATGGCGTAGTATGGCATTTCTACTTTATCGCTAAAGTAACCAAAAGCAATTCGAAAGTTGGTGGTTAGCGATTCTAACTCCGCAGCAAGTGTATCGCCCAGGCTACCCAGTTCGGAAAGATGATTTTTCATCGAAAATGTCTGATCAACTAAATAATATATATCTAAGGGGTAATTATCCAGTGCTTTGTATCGAATTGTAAAATTTGCAGACTCGCCCTGTCTCAACCATATTTTAACTCTTTGGGGACGAATTTGTACTGCTGGCTGATCGCTTTCACGATCATTTAGAGGAAGCATATATTCTTTGTTTTCAAAAATTTCCACTTTTGTTCGATTCCCAGGAATGAAATCATCTCCGCTAGTAACATTTGCTTCAACGGTGCAACGTTCCTTGCTTGGACTCTATGTATAAATAATAAGTTAATGATAATAGTACTACTAGTAATACTAATATTAGGTATACATACCAGCGGGTACTGCGAAATCCAAACACATTCTGGATCAACTTGCATGCACTCTTCACATGTTTGGGCCAGGCTGTTTTCGCATTTATCAATTACGTCACTACTGACAAATGCGATTATTACCAAAATAAAGGAGGCTTTCAATTCGTTCATCTTGTTCGTATAGTGCTCGAGTGGCGTGAAAATGACGGAAAATGCGTTTTCTGTGAGAGCAGCATATGTTTATCTAATCGACTGGTTGGAAAGCAAACAGTATAGTTAGCGATAATCTGTTAGCGATATGCCTGAAAAATAGCCTTTAAATGAAACCAACTTGATTTATGTATTTATTGGCATTTGAGCATATAAAAATGTTGCAATAAAATAAAATTTTCAGCCCTCAAATGATTCAAACATGCGAGTCATTGGCATTGTCGTACCATGATTTTCTGTTTTGAGTCAGATTTGCTAACTCGTCATTATAAGGAATAATATTCTGTTGCAGTAGTGGGGCATCGCACTCAGCCGTTGATGGATCAGGCAATGTGTAAAGGTGATTGTCGCTTAAATCATTACGAATGTCTACATCATTTAAGTCCATTACAGACTTAAGCCGTCGACGCACCTCTGCATCAAGATTGATGATAACTAATTTCCGTTCATTTGCAAATACTTTGATCAACTCCTTAATTGCGAGACTTGCAGTGTAGTCGATGCTAATTATGGTACGGAAGTCAAATACAATAGGTATTTCTTTGTAGCGATTGGCGACTTTTAGAATTTCTTGCCGAAGATAACCCGACGCTGGATAATAAAAACCTATCTCCGGTCGGATAAGCAAATATTTATTATCTTTCCCATGCTAAAATCAAAGTAATAAAGTGGGGAATTAGGAAACGCACTTTTGTAAATACTCACTGACTGCGCTTCGACAAAAATTCCAGGCCGTGCCCAGAATTGCAATAGTTTGAGAAATGCCACACAACTACCAATAGCAAGTCCAATTTCCACCCCATAATACAGGCTGACTAAAAACGTACCAAAGCCAATAAAAAAATCGAATTCTACAAATAAATGTTGACAAGAAGATAACAATTGATAATTTCCTTCTCACTATTATGTTTCCACAGTTTAGGAAGTTCCTGGTATTCAATCATAAAGAACACGGCGCAAATTAAAACCGCAGCGATTGTTGCTTTTGGAATAAGTTTAAAGCAGGGTGTAAGGTAGCTTAGCGCAAGAAGAATCATTGCACCAGCATACAGCCCACCCATGGGAGTTTGCACATGACTAACGTCATTTACGGCTGATCTTGTAAAAGCTCCCGTCGTAGGCATGGATCCTACAAAAGAACCCATAATATTGGATACTCCTAATGCAATCATTTCCTGGGCAGCATCGAAAACCGATCCATCAGCTAATTCAGCACATTGAAAATAAATCATTGTTAGCAAGAATATCGTTTTGTATATTCCGATTATATGGCTTACAAAATTTCTTTGCAATAGCAACATTTGCAAGGGTGGCCACAACAGGTACAACTATTATTCCATAGCCAAGTGTAGTAATCATATCATAGAAGGACGTGGTGTGTGTTCCATTTGTTATACTAAAGGGAGGAATCTGAAAGTCAGGCAAACCCGCCTGAACCTCTCCTGCCAATTTGAAAACCGGCTTACCAATAAACTGGGCATAAGAAAATGCTACAGCAGATCCCAGAATTACTGTTATTGCATTTCGACAAATTCCTAAGAACCAGAATGCCTTATTCGTGTTTGGATTTGTAAATCGCAAGCTAGCTAGTCGCTAAAAATAAACGTCACTATCGCACTTGATCTAGTTGTATAAATTCAAAATTAATTACCTTGATTGCTATCAGAAACAGCATTGACCCAAAGCCTAGAATTGCATCCGGTAGACTTAGATTATGAAGGTTTGTAAATAATTTAATTATCAAGTCAAAAACACCATTGCTTTCAAAACGAATACCAAAGATGCTCTTAAACTGTGCAATCATAATTATCAATGCTGTTGCTGATGTGAATGCTGATGTCACTGGTGCCGGAATAAAGTCAACGATAAAGCCTAGAACATGATTGGATTAAACCTAGAAGGAATGTTTTCTGAATATATACACTCACCCAAATTGAGAAGACCCATCATCAATTCCACACATCCTGCTAAGAACGTTAGCAAAATTACATATTCCATTCCCTTGCCTTGCACGTATGTGTAGGTCAGCAGTGTTAAAATGCTACTAGGTCCTATAGAAACTTGCTTAACTGTCCCAAATATAATATAGACAAAAGATCCCATAATTGCGGTATGAAGACCCACATGCGCTGGCAATTCAGCAATAGACGCGTATGCTATGGACTGAGGAATAAGCGTGAGACCCACAGTAACTCCAGCAACCAAGTCTTGCAGAAAGCACATTTTCGTATACTGGGGAAGCCAGGAGATGATTCGGACCCTCTTATATAAAAGCCTTTTGAGTTTAGAGGGCGTGGATCCATCATTTTCTTGCACCACTGTAATATTAGAAGTCCTCAGGAGAAAAATGCAGCCAGTCAATTTTTAGTGGGCTCTTACTTGCAAACAATTAAGTAGTTTCTGTTACGCCAGCAATTGGGTGCATTCGAATTGTAGAGTGGAATTTTGCAGGCGTACTATGAACAGATTTATAAAAGGCCACGCGTTCTCGTGCGACGTACCCTAGGGATTTTGCCGTAAACAATTAAATTCCTGTGATTTATGTACAAGCTCCTGTGCAAATAACAAATGCGGTAAACATGTACATTGCTGAACCAACAACGAGATATCGCACCTTGTGTGCTCATGAGCTCACTGGAAAACGGTACACAAAACTATTGTTTGCACATACGTGCTTTTGGATTACTCTGCTAGATGAACGCGTTTACACACCCGACTGAAAATGTCACAAAACAGGAGACATTATGATTAAGGGCTACAGATTAGTCAACTCTAATTGTTTGTCCACTAATCATCTCAAAAAGTTTCATTACTATGCAAGTGTTCATGCTATGCATTAAGTCAGAAATAAGTCCATATATAC
Organism: Ecitoglossa quadriceps; assembly: GCA_027574925.1. Taxonomy (NCBI): domain Eukaryota; kingdom Metazoa; phylum Arthropoda; class Insecta; order Coleoptera; family Staphylinidae; genus Ecitoglossa; species Ecitoglossa quadriceps. Next base: position 66,125 of record JAODGC010019093.1, on the reverse strand, counting down.
AATTCTCATAATTTGCCAGTTTATTGGGGAGATATTACATGATTTAAAAATATAATTTGGTATATAATCTCCCAAAATTTTTTTGGGGGCACTGGAATAAAACACATACTGTTAATACTCTCAAGGGGTCATCTGATCTATATAAATATATACACTACCTCATGCGATTGCTGAATGCTGTCACCAAAATTTATCACAATAGCACAATTTAGCACTTTGGATCATCATTTATACTTTCACAAATACCACCGGCCTTGCGAAAATCTTGATACCTTCGTCAATCTTCTTCAGTTCACTTTCTAATTCGATCTTGCGGCGTTGCATCTTAAGGGTATCGCTACGGACGGGCATGGAATTCAACTCCTGTATTTTCTCCGCGTAACCTGCACAAATTACCACACGTTTAACTTATTCGATATAACTTTTACTACATTCACTTACTTTCACGCAACACTCGTAACGTATCCTTACGTTCATCTTCTGGCAGGAGCACATGACCCGGCGGACAACGATACTCCACTTCATCTTGCTTCTTTGGTTCTTTAATGCGTTTGGTAGGCACCGTCTTCTTTTGAGGAACTGCTGAAGTGGGCGACTCGCTGGCGCTAATCATACCGCTAGTGGCAAGGCTTTTCTTAGGCGTACGTCCTGCTTTCAGAGCTAGAATATTATTGCGAATAAAATTGACTTGTTGGCTTAGTTGACTTGCGTCCCCGAGATCTGGCTGCTGACAATTCCCATCGGATGGCGAAGTAACTGCTTTGGTATTATCCAACATATCGCCAAATCCGCAATTTCGGCGCCTTCCGCTCTTCTTGGTGCTAATAATACTCGTGCGAATAGCAGAGTCTTGTAGATCTTCGTCAATTGGGCTTGTTTGCATGCTGCGATGCGAAATATTATTGTCCTAAATAAGAACAAACATAGTAATCCGCTTCCATTTTGATAATGACGACCATCTTACCACAACGAGGTCTGAAATATGTGGGACGCGATTTTCCGCTGGCGAAATTTCCACTTTTTGAATTCCTAAACGCCCCCCCTGCAGTTTGTTGTCGGTAGTTTTAAGCAGGGGATCCTCTTGCATTCGTAGTTTGGACAGCGATCGGCCGGCCTGTGCCTTAGCGGCTGCAGCATTCGGGTCACTTTTCGCGCGCAGGTCTGCCTGGTGCAGAGTTTTGATGCGCAGAACGTTTTCGCGTATGAAATTCCGCCTGTGGGGCACGGCTAAGTCCGGAGAGTAAACGAAGAGCCATAAGAATATAAAAATTACTTACGACGTTCCGGGAAGATACCGCGTAACGTGGTTGGTTGCATTGTGAAATCCTTAAGCCTCGTTTGAATTTAATCGCACTTCCCGTCAGCTAGCCGTTGTAGTGGTTGTATGGATGCAAAAATGAGAATAAAATCCAAATCCGACCGACCTGGCAGAATCAATGATGTTGACAAAACAACAATGTGACTGCATAACGGCCCGACACCGACTGTGCATGCGATCATAGGACGCCGGTAAGGGTTACAACCGTTACTATGGTTACCGAGGAGAGTAACCATGCCAACAAAAAAACATTTTCCCCAAGGCCTACAATGCGTCGTTGACACGTTATTAATATATACATATATATATATATATATTAAAATGGGAACAATGAATAAATTAATCTTAATATAAAGAAGCGGCAAATAAGATCATTGCTTTCAAATACAATATAAATCACACAAGTACAGTAAAGGCGTTGGTGCAGTCAATGACATTTTGCGCTGATCTGATCGATCAAAACATCGATTCGTTCACTCGTGCCCTTGAATTTAATTGGATCGGGTCCAATCATCTTTATCAATTGAACGACCTCCTGGCGGGATACCTGCACAAATTTGGCCATTGCCTTCATTGTTCGAAACAGATTCTCTTCACTTGGTTGTGTCTGAAAGTACTGCAAAAGGGCCATTGCAAGTTCAACTGCAACATCATCGAAAACCTAGAATGGAAGCAAATAACTGAGCAATAGAAAATAACGAAAACATTATGAAGCACTGGCGTGAGTGGTAACACTTGTCCGGCCGACTAGGTACAATTTTAATAATTCAGCATCTTAATAACGTTTGTTTCAATCAATATGTGTCTTCACCCAAACTAGTCAGCATGACAAGGGTCCAACAAGTGTAACAGTAGTGTAACACACTAGTTTTTCGGCATAATGCACCAATTAAAAAGATACCGACCACCGTTTTCACTTCCTTGCAGGCGAGATTATGGATAATGGCAGCGCCTCGATCTTGGAGTTCAGGGGCATCTGCCAGTAGTGAATGTACTGCCACTTTCGTTGTCACTCGAATGTTGCTCATCTGCTGACCGTTGTATACCCACTCCGAGATATAGAGTAACCACTCAGACGAGCTAATGTTATCAAACATGTTGCAGATGAAAGTGGCAAGAGCCACCTGGTCTTCGAAATTAAGGCGGTCAATATCAAACGCACAGTTCATCAGAATATGCTCACGACGGTCCTGGTGCAACAGGAGGATGACATCATCCTTCAACGCTGCTAATGCAAGCACATTCAGGGTACGGAGGCGAACCTCAGATGGCAATTGTTTATCATTTAGTAGTCGACCTGTATAATAAACAAAAATGCTCGCATTACCACTGCTATAATAATAAATCAACTAACCAATGAATCCCAAAAAGTTTTCTCCCAATATCCAACTTCCTTCGTCTTCCAACATGAACTTATGCAATTCTTCCAGAGAAGTCTGCTCCTGTTCATCGAGTTTGCCGTCAATCAAACCAACCAAGACATCAAATTCTACGTTTATCTACAATAAAACTGATAAACTCAGGAGATTCAGGAAGCAATATTCCTTACATCAAGGGCGTCCTTGTAAATAATTGGTGGATCGCGGTTTTTTTTGCGTTCCTCTTCTTGGCGCTTCTCTTCTTCCTCCAGCTGGATGACTTGTTCAGAGGGCAAGACATTGCCATTCACAGCATTATCAGACATGGTCGGTTCCTAAAGTGGAGTAGTTAACAATTCGCATATAACGTTGCATTTCGTATTCAATACCTTCTTTTCAATACCTATAGCAATATCAGACCCTAGTAACTTCTTGCGCTTCTTGTCACGCTTTCGGTCCTCTTTTGCAAGTTTTTCGGTTAGGCGTTTACGGCGCTCCTCATTTAAGAAGGAACTATATCTAGAATACATATATAAATACATATACTAAACAGAAGTCTTCTGCAATAGGAGGAATAGCTTCTCGGGACAAAATACGTGTTAGCAGACAATTACTAGTTAAACAAGTAACAATTGAAGCTGCGTATTGCTTATATTCTACATAGATTCGTCTGACTAGACGTTTCACATTCCAATCAAAACACTTAATCAATGATTAGAAACTATAAATTCCTGAGTTAATGCTATCTCAACCACGAATTCGCAATAAGCAAGACCACATTCTAGTGTGCGAGCAAAGTTATTATTCGTTAAATAATGATCTACCATTGAAACCCCCAAATTTCGAAAATTTCTGACAATTCCGGCGAGTGTCAGGCCTGCTAAGATAAAAGCCAGTTCAATTAAGAAGCGCATCTCACAATAGTCATCTTAAGCAATATTGTTATCAGGTTTGGCATGGCGTAAGGCGTTCAGTCATCCCGAAGCGCCCCGGGCTCTGAGTCTGACCTGGCTTCTTCAATTTCAGCATTAAGCGTCTCCAAGTCTGGACTATCGGCTCGCCTTGGTGCACCCTGGTTGGAATTAATTGGTCGCGCACTTTGTTCTAATTGTTGTACGAGCGGCAATAATAAACTGTTGCCAAGACTGGTCTGAAGCACTTCGTTGGGCAGCTCCAGGATATACTTCGGGATATTTTTACCGCACAAAAATTGGGCGAGTTCGTCAGAAAAATTATTGCAGTTATGAGATAGTAGATTGTAGGTATTCGGGCTGCAACAGCAAGTGAGAGGTATAAATTGGATGCTTCGATGAAATGCATTTAATGGCTCCAACTTACCCGTAACTAGAATTGCTTAGTTCAGATAGGTATTCAATAAACACGGCGTACGGTATTTGTGTCTCACCAAGCTTTACTTTCTCCCGTGGATGGCCAAGGGCTGTTGACGCCTAGAGATGAAAAGCACAGTTAAAGAATGTTTGTAAGTCCACCAACGCTGTTAAAAGTGGTACAGTCAGTAGGAAGTATACAGTTGAACTGCAGCCAAGTTATTTCTGCCACTGCGTTTGCCGGCACCAATATTTTTAGCGCCGATCCTAATTTAGACACGTATTCTACACTGCCATGGCAACTTAGCCATCTACTAAGAGCAACCTAAACTATTTACAATTATATTTAGCAAGCATTTGTGATCAAATTGCGTAGGTAGTATTTGTTCCACAATTACATGGAACACTTCTGCAATTGGAAAAAGTGAAGTATACATGCAATACAAAATCCAATACAATCCAATTCCATGCATAACAGGAATTTTATTAGAATACCTATGCATGAAGCAACATTTCACATGAATTATGTGCAAGTGAACTGAATTCCACTATAGAGAATTTTAAAGTATTATTTTTGTGGGAATTTACTTCAAACATTAACTGACAAATTTTATTCCCTATACTTACAGGATTGCAAGTTTCAACTCCAGATGAACCAAAAAAATATTCCTGGTCATACACAACAATTGAGGTATGCCATATTCCTTCAATTTTCTTGCCTAAAACAACAAAGATGAGCGATGCTACCATAGACAATTTTGGACTTATTATGAATTCAGATATGCGTACCAATAAGAAGCGGTGACATAATGGCAGCCATTCCTTTCGATAAATCGTATATAAACAACTCCACTTTCTTAGAAGCCATGCTAATATATAAGAAAAACTGTTCTCTCTTGGATAGACAAGAGTCCTTGTAGACCTCCCACGGATCTAACGATTTTATCAGGTATTATGACGATGCAGGTTGATATAACCATATACCTTTTTTGAATATTATGGCGATTGCATCGGTATCATAGCCGCAACTGGTATGAATTGATAACAGTTTACGCCGTTTTCACTAAACCATGATGCCCGCACACCATGCGCGATGGGAATGGGCGGAACGGGTCACAATAAAAATGTTGGTTACTTCGATGCTTTTGTTGGTACCAAGTATCAGTGTGTCAGTTGTCACCGACATCAGGGATGTCTACTGAGATAAATAACTCACTAGGGGCACCACTGTCACCATGGGCCCCATGGGCAGTGCGGAATCGTCGAACAGTGAGAGAAACTACATTCCTAAATATGAGGAGTTTTACGGTGCAGTCCCAGAAGAAACTAGCTAACGGCTTGCAACCTTAATGTAGAATTGCGGAGAAACTTGCCATCGTTGCCATGCACAGATCTCGGATGTCACCGGTCTTACGCATGGGGCCACGTAGGGTTCTCTCGTTTTAGGAGCACAGGGAGCAAAGGCCTTTACTGTAGAAAGAGATGAAATTCAAGGTAGTTTCCCGCATCGCACTGAGTTTTGCATCCCATGTATTATAAATATATCGCCGCGCACACTCCAGTAATATTTCCCATATTTCCACTTATCGCAATATTTTAATGAGGAGCACATTCCAAAAAGTATTAGTTAGTCTGGCACAGTATTGTAGCTCAAACGTGACGCAAAAGAATAACAAGAAGAGTTTTTAACTTTGATTATGGCTAAACTAGGCAATAAGAATAGAAATTTGAATTTAAAGAATATAGTTGTAGATTGTATTTGTTTTCTAAAAAATCTGCAGTTAAATTTTATTATATTTCGTATCTTGCTCATGTAGTGAACGAATTGAACCATTTGGAAAAATATTCGGCAATATTGCATAGAAAATGCTAACGACATCTTGCTGAGAGCTATGGAAGTATGGAGCAATTACCGAATAGCTAAGAGTCGCTGGTGCCACACGACAAGGCACGATACGCGTCAGATCGGTCAGATCAGTCAGGTATTGGAGAAAATCGTTCCAAAGATTCCAAATTTATTACATCGTTTCGTTAAATATTTCTCGCCAATTCTTGAAGTAATAGTAAATAGCAAGATGTCCAGTGAAATTGATTTAGCCCAAACTGCTGTGCCACCAGACAATCCCGAAGAAACAGTGTTTGGGAAAATTTTGAATGGAGATATTCCTTGCAAATTTATCTATGAGGATGAGCAGGTACTGTCTAGGTTAATAACTGCAAATGTGCATTTATGTTCTAAAATACTTCACAGTGTGTTGCATTCGATGATGTGAATCCACAAGCCCCGGTTCACTTTCTAGTGATACCGAGAAAACCAATTCCTCAGTTATCTCAAGCTAAAAATTCTGATGAACAACTACTTGGGCACCTTATGGTAACAGCTCGTAAGATTGCCAAAGATCGTGGACTTGATGATGGTTTTCGTGTGGTTGTGAATGACGGACCTATTGGCGCACAGTCTGTCTACCATTTACACTTACACGTTCTATCTGGACGCCAAATGCGTTGGCCGCCAGGTTAGAGAACATAACAATTTTGTGAAAGAAGAAAATCTGCATACAGAATTATTGAAGTTAACAAATTGATTGTAATGCATGCACATATGAAATGATAAAATCAATTGAAATATTATGAATATTTTGTATTTGCCAAGTAAACAAGTTTATGATGTAATTTTAAATGGTTGCATACATTTAACTGTGTAATCAAGCAAATGCAAGTCTTTTGTCAACTCAGTAACGCGTTTGTAATGTCTCTGAGTATACCCTAGGTTGCCTTCAATGATAGATGCAATGTTTTGTGGATTTAATTTGTTTGCTTGCATTTCTTGGAGAATAATGTTCAATACAAGTTGTGATGCATGACAACTTCTACTGTTTGTATTCCAGTTGCAGGCAAACTCAAGCAATTTTTCCTTTTCATAATTACTTAAATATGAGATTGTCTCCAGTAGCACTTGACCATCTTTAATTATCCCTTGAATGATCTTCAATGCAGTAAAAGGTTTACTTAGTTTTATCGCCAACTTGAGTGCTTTGTGAAGATCATTTTGGTGCAAACAGTTGGAGAGTTGCTGTTCTTCAAGCACCTCCTGCTGTTGCTGCTTTAATTTCTCCAAAATTCGGGCGTCTGTAACATCCTTCCATCTTACCAACAGAGAGTCTGAGCCACCGGTGAAGATTGAAGCTTCATCGGCCGCAACGGTAAGTCCCCACACACGTCCTTCATGTTCTTGCAATGTCAACTTACATTCAGAAGATTTAATATCAAAGAGTTTTACTAATCCATCAGCACCACAACTTATCAACTGCATGCCTTGAGATAGAAAGTTAATACGTAACACCGAAGCATCGTGCCCTTCAAACGATTTTAAACAATTAAATTCTGTAAGCGACCAAAGTTTAATTGTACAATCCGCAGATGAACTAACAAGAACCTGATCAACTGGGGAAAAACGACAACACCAGACCCCACGTCTATGTCCCCTTAAAACCGCGAGTTTTGTCAAATTACCAGTCCACAACTGGATCGTCTTGTCCTGTGAGCAAGTCGCAATTAGTTTATCGTTTGGACTTACTGTGACAAAGTTAATGTTCATTGAATGTGCTATTTCGGTGAAATTCGCATGCAAATGTTCAATCTTCTCCTCACTCTCCCTTGACTTATTCTTCCCGCTTAACAATCCTGCCAAGTCCCAAAGCTTAATGCATTTATCTTGACTGCCTGTAACGATGAGTGGTGTGCTGTTGAAGAATGCAGCTGTACTCACAGTTCCACTGTGTCTTACTCCAACTGCAATACATTTGCAGACATCACTAATCAACCATAATCGCAAGGTATTATCCTTCGCACATGACGCCAACAGATCGGTGCGGAATGGAGCGGCATCCACTGCCATCACAATATCAGAATGTCCTCTTAACAACTGACAATTCATGGTGGTAGTATTGTATAATTTCAAGATGCAGCTATTTGTTGCAACAGCAATAAATTCATTCCTTTGACCACATAAAGCGATGTCAAGTATTTCATCTGAGAACCCAACCAGTTGCTTCAGTATGGCGAATGACGTTGCGTTGTGAATTATAATGTTGTGATCAGATGAAACCAAAGCCAACATTAAACAATCTGGATCATCCTCATTCATAAGCAAGTGAGTAACAGCCAAAGAACCTTCTTCAGTGGCAGCACTTATCAATGAATTTATTTGTGTATACAAACACTTTGATTTCTTCATATCCCAAATGGTAATGCATCCTTTTTCTCCTGCACAAGCAACAACAATTTCATCATTCTTTACTATGGAACCTGTTGGTAGTTTGGCTTTGCATGGCAGAACAATCACTGCCTCAATAGATTGATAAACTGGAATTGTTTGAAGGGCATGGCTATTGTCAACATCCCATAAAATCAATATGTTGTCTCTTCCTGCACTGATAAAGTGCTTGTCATCATTACAAAATGCAATAGAAGTAACCTTGCTAAAGTGCCCAGAATATGTGTTCTTCACTGAATTCTGATACCAAGAAATAATATTTCCATCATCTCCAGATGCATACACAACACCATCAGAATAAACTAGTGTATTTATAACACCAACAGCACCCTTCAGGCATGCAATACAAGTATTGTGCTTAGGATCCCATAGTCTAACCATACCATCAGACCCACCACTCAACAGAACATTATCTTTTAATACAAGACTTGCAATAGGGCCTTGGTGAATATACTTCCACTGTTTTTCCAGCTCATTTTCATCATTCCAAAGTTTAAGTAGTCCACTTTTATGAGCTGTAACTGTGTGTTGACCATTTGTTGTAAATGTAAGTATGATATCAGGTTCTATGGACTCGTCTTCCTTTGCAATTTGCCTACATGCTCTGCCAGAGTCTACACTCACTTTATTAATATGTGTATGAGTTTGACAGTATAAATAATTGCCATGCCATTCAATATGTCCACTAGAAAAGAAGGCCCCAAATTTAGACTCTGGTTCAAACCTACGGAAAATCAGAAATGCTTGCTTTACATTATAACCTAGAAAGCCACTTAAAGTAACGAATATTTGAACTTACGCTTCTTTAAGCTTTAATTTAGAGGACATTTTTAAAACGTAAAGACTTCTTGGAGAATTTTTTTAAATTTAACACTTTTTTCAAAAATTTTCACGTGCTTTCTACGGCATCAAACTAAAGTCAAATTGAAGCGTCGCAGTAATGAAGATAATAGGGTTGCCGATGTTGTTTTCCAATAATTCCTACAATGCCATCTCCAGGCTATAAGACAAGGAAGGGAACAAAACCGGTTACAATCCAAACCATGTTGTAGAATGGCTTGTTGTTATTGAATGATTTAACTCGTAATATTCCATTCATCTTAAAGACTTTATTAAGAGCAATTAGGCTAACAAGATTGAGAGATAACAAGTTTTGCTCCCGGTATTGTTGCGAGTGTGGCAGTGGCATCTGTCGAGAGAGTGGCTGCACTTGTGTCGCTTTCCGTGAAGTAGTGGCTATTGTGTTGCCATGGTATCGTTGTCGCCACAATGTACATTGTCAGATGGCGCGTGTTGCTTTGTAACAACCGTAACTTACTTAGCACTTAGTGTACCGTTGTGTGGGTCGTGTGGGTGGTGTAACAGCCTGTATTTTGGTGTACAACGACGAATGCGTTGGTACGCGGGTATCCACCAAATTGCGACACTGCCATACAGTGATTCGTTCTGTTTACTAACATACACCACACCGTCTAAGCCTGTTCATTCATATAACGAAATATTGCAACGTAAATTATTTTTGGATGCAACAAAACGGTTCTATAATCTTGGTGTGCCATCTGTGCATGAATCATTTATTCAGAAGAAGAGCGTTTTTCAGTTTTCATACTCACGCAAGCCGCCAGCGTGAGTGCGAAACCATCCACCCAGTAATTTTTAGTATTAAGTGCTCCCCTGTTCCAGACTATTATTGTATTACAATGCTTTACTAAAATTCCACTAGAGGCACGCCATTCTCTAAAATGTTTTTATTATCTGATACATGCACAGAAAATATCGTTCGATGAGTTCAAGGCAATGATTATAATTTTAAATTTGGCGTGTTTGTCGGCCACCAATGAAATAAGTACGTAAGCTAGAGAAAAAAAAAAGCAGAAAGTGACGGACCATCTTATAACATTGAGTTGCTTACACCTGAGTTAAAGGCGCTCTTAGCGCCTGTTATCACTGTTTACTACGGGTTATGATTAGCCCCGAAAAACCCTTACAGAATCTAATAACGTTAATAACATATGTATACAAAATATAAACCTGCTAAATAGCTTTATATAGGTTGCAGTTGACGATGTCATTTGGACGACTAATGCTATTAAATTTGCAGCGTGGTTCGCTTGTTGGTTGGCCTGCTACCAGAACATCAAGGGTGAAATCTTTGTGTGGGCAGCAATGAAGCAAATACTCGCAAAAAGATGAACATATTGCCAGTGACGTATTTCTTTACACCTTTGGTTGGGACAGTTGTTGTATGCCTGGCTTCCTATTACCTTATAAAATGCCTGCAAAACAGAGCAAAGCAAGTGCCCCTCAAAGATTCCAAGAACCACAGCTGGAAGCCCATTAAGTTGTCATCAAGGGTAGATGATCAAAATCTGCAAGGTACAATTACAATTAACTTGTCAACATTTTTGCAGCCATGGTATTGCTCAATATGTGAAACTCTGTTAATTAGTGGAATCGGTGTTTATTGTGATTGCTGTGGAGTGTGTGCTGATCCAGAATGCATTAAACAAGCCAACAAAACACTAACATGTAAAATCATTACCAGCAAAACAGACACCTTTGTACATCATTGGGTTAAAGGTAAATTTCCAAATGAACATTTTGGTAAAATTATTTTTAAAATATTTACAATTCAGGTAATTTGCCTATGGGTGCCACATGCATCATTTGTGCTGAGGAATGTTCATTGCAACCAGGATTGATTGATTACCAGTGTTGCTGGTGCCAACGTGCCGTGCATGAGAAGTGTCTAAAGTTTGTTGAAAAGCTATGTGACTTTGGAAAATATCGAGCTCTTATTGTGCCTCCATGGTGTGTGCAAACAGCACGTATGAAAAGCAGTATCCACCGCCATCTGCTACTTCGTGGTGTGAAGGAGCCTGGTTGGCCGGAATGGACACCGTTGATTGTAGTTGCCAACCGACGGTCGGGAAACAATGACGGAGACGTGATTCTATCCGAGTTTCGCAGGATCTTAAATCCTGCACAGGTTATCGACTTAGATGAACGACCACCGGCAGCAGCGTTGCAGTGGAGCGTTCTTATCGCTCCCAAACCAATACGCTTGCTTGTGGCAGGAGGAGATGGCACTGTATCATGGATGCTAACTACATCTCATAAAATGGATCTTGAAGTAGGATTGTATATGATGTAAGCAAATGTATTATCTAACAATAATATTTTAGCCTCAGCCAGCAGTTATGATTCTACCATTGGGCACAGGGAATGACTTATCGCGTGTTCTGGGTTGGGGCAAAGAAACACTTAAGTATTTGGACGCTACGGAAATAATTGATAAGATACAAGAAGCGAAGATATCTGAAATAGATCGATGGAAGGTAGAGATCACGCCATCACGGCACTTGGGCATTTCGTTGCCATCGAAGACACACTACATGTACAATTATTTCAGCGTTGGTGTTGATGCCCAGGTGGCACTCGATTTTCACCGTACACGTGGAAGTAAATTTTATCTATTCAGTAACCGTGTATTTAACAAGGTGAGCTGCTTTAATTAATAATTCACTCTTCATACAACGGCATGTTTCTAATGGGAAATGTTGCGCCTGCAATTGCAATGTTTTAGATCTTGTATCTGATTTTCGGCACGAATCAAGTGGTATGGTCAGATTGTAAAAATATCGAACAGCACATGGACCTTTACCTGGACGGAAAACGCGTGGACTTACCAGAACTCGAATCTGTCGTCGTTTTAAACATTCAGTCGTGGGGCGCAGGTGTGGATTTGTGGTCCATGAGTGGCGAAGTTTCCCCACAAAGTTATAAAGATGGCATTCTGGAAGTGCTTGGCATTTACAGCTCTTTTCACATTGCGCAACTCCAAGTTGGACTTTCCACCCCGCATCGGATCGGCCAAGCTAAGACAGTAGAGGTAAGGAAGACTTTGCACATTTTAACGACTACATTCCTAATCTCCATGGTTTTATAGATTCGTTTACATGGTACTTCTCCCGTACAAGTTGATGGGGAACCATGGGAACAACGACCATCCAATATTCGTATTTCCCTTGTCGACCAGGCGACCGTGTTAGTGAATAGAAAGCGAGGAACGGTAAGTGCTTCCACTTCGCCGATGAAAATGGCACACTGAACGTGCTAAATCCCATCCAATCTCGAATATATTCCCATAGGGCAAGCGCCGCACTCTACTTTCCATATTATCCCTGTGCTGACGCGACCACGATAATCCTTTTTCCCCCAGCGTTGTGCCATTGTTAAAGCAGTCATCGGCTAAAATATAGCTGCATTTATAAACAATTTACTCCATGTATCTGTCAGTTTTGATGAGTGCAGATTCTTGTATTTCCACTAACTGTACTTAATACAACTTCTCTGTAGAGCGCAAATTAGACGATTTGGCATGAAATGGAATGATATGATCTGCCTCGGCGCAGAATTTCTAGACTAACAATGAACATAATTACAGAGTTTTTTCAATATAATGCCATTGTCTAGATGCTACATGTTTAAAGATGAGTATTTGATGGTTTTGTTGTAATAATTAAAGTGTATCGATCTTAACGCATAGCCTAGTCATAGAAAGCTTGTCTGATCTCCTAGAATCTAATACCGTCTACACGAAGTACTCCACGTGTATCTAATTTATATTAAACCGCTTGTTTGTTTATTTTAAACTTACTTTCAACATGACATGTGTACATTTTTGGAATAAGTTTGTTTATGCTAATAGTACTCTTGCATTTTTATTAAAACAGTAAAACTCATTATGAATACTTGGCGCTATGTCCCCAGTTATTCTACTTCTCATTCCCAATCTTTGAGAATCTGCTCATATTCCTGCTCGGTGAAAAAGGGCGTCTCAATGTTGCGGATCATGTGTTCGCCACAGAAGATGCACTCCGAAGCAACGATATTATCAATGTCGTTGCGCACCATATCGCGCGACGACAATCCGGTCGAACCTGTGCTAATGTTGTCGATCGTTTGTGTGTTGAGAATATTTAACTGCCTCTGAAGGTCGGTTAATTTATTTCGTCTTGCAGGACCTGTGAGATGATCACTGCATCAAAACAGATTGTAATATAAGAAATAAAGCATTCGCACCTAACATTGGAGTCAGTTCTTTCAGTAGGCAGTCGGTGTGGAATCGGTGTGTGCAAGGAAACAAATAAAACGGCTTCACCAATAAACACACGCCACAAATATCACAGCAATCCGTAGGTTTGATGTATGTATATCGATTTCTGAAAGTCTGTATTTCCTTCCTCACTGTCTCGGCGGAAATTGTTGCTTCATCCATCTCCTTTTTCAGTTCATCAATGTCGTGATTGTAATTCTACAAAATCCAAGCAAGAACTTGTTACACCCGCTGTACACCACTGCATTACCAGCATTTACCTGCAATGAATTGCAAATTGCTTCCCGAAAGTGGTCAATTGTAACAAAATCGGAGAAGAAGGGCAAGATGTCCTCAATACGAATCAAATTATTACAATTCTGCAAGAATTTGATGGCCATTTGAATATCATCCTTTCCGTCGATAACATGTTTTGCCACCTTCAGCCACAACTTTTTCCTTAGTTCCAGCGAATTTTCTGGCGCTTGGTTGGCAACGTGTATCGCCAAGTCTTTGTTTAATGTGAGTGCCATGTCCACTGCGGCCTCCCATTGCCCCAGAAGACATGACAATTGCACACATGCCTTCGTTAATTTCTTTTCCTGACACAACCGCAACGCAAAATAAACATCGTAGTTTATGCACATCATATCTTGACCTTGTTCGTCTAGGTATGTCAGTAAACTCTCGGGATCATACTTAGCATACAAAGATAATAACAGATTGTGCACAGCTTTATCGGGACACTTTAGGGTTTTAATGCAGAAGTCGAGATACTTTATCACTTCGACACAATGCGCTTTTTCACCACAACTTACTAAGGCTGGCAAAAGCTTCGCTGGTTGCAAATTTGCCCTTTGATTTATCAGAGCCTTAATAACCAGGCTTGGAATCTCCTGCATGAGCAAGGGAGCAAATTGATAGAACAGCTCACGGTTGTTCTGACTTTTCAAAACATCCAACGCATCATGGAAACTATTTTTATAGATATGCTGTCTTATTAACTGCTCATAGTCCTTATTGGTTTTCGTGAACTTAATCGCATTTGCTTTATCTCCGTGACTTGCTAGCAGGTTGTAAATTGCACCTTTATTTTTCCTGATGCAGTCGGCCAATACAGGAAGTGAGAGAAACTGCTCGAACTCTTTCTGCAACTCGATGTACGCATTAGACTGATCCATACCAGTCAAGCGTAACTGCTCCATCTCTGAAGAGTACAACTCTATTAGCCAAAAGGCAATCATCGTTATCTGGGTTTTGTCTTGAGAATTGAGAGTCGTTAACTTCTTCCGTAAGAACGCCCGCAAGGCGTCCTGCTTGCGGACCCGTATAAACTTCAAACAAATCTCTTCAAAACTAGTCTGCGTCTCTGCAAAACGCTGTGCAGCCAAATTGTACTCAGACTGGTCAAAGTACATATTGGCCTCCTTCATCAAAACTTGATTGTAATATAATTCATTGGACTTGGCGAACTTTTTTGCCAATGCAAACTCGTTTCTGTCGGCGTAGATCTGCCACAAGTTGCGATCTTCATTAGTGATGCGGAAGCGAAACAAATTCTTCTCAGTGACAGCCCAGATCGTACCTGTCACGTGATCTTTTAAAACATTTACCAATTTTCCGAATGCTTCATTGTAATTGTCTTCATACACCAGCTCAGAATTAAGGAGTGAGATGCCTTTAATTCGATCGCGGTATGCAGCCAACACATGGAATTCAGTTAAAGCTAGTGTAAATGGAGCACTTTCAAACGTCCCATTCGTCGGATATGAAATTACAACCATTTGTGATTTAATAGCATTAATGTCATCCAGAAAATCAATATCAAACTAAAAACAATTTTTGTTACATGTCTTACAATCAAATATGCCACAGATTCACCTGGGAAAAGTAAATGCCTTCGCTCGTCATCCACGCCAAACTGTTTGGTTGGATTGAATTTTCTGACCAGAACATAATTTTAGAGAATCTACTCTTTACTTCCATGAATGTATCTCTCTCAGGGACAGCTAGGTACTTGTTGAAAACTTGTTGTAATAGCGGACCTTTCACTTTAGAGTTAACTAGGCCCGAAAAGAAATACAGGCGATTGTCTGTTGCAACAAAAATTTTATAATTGTCTGTTCCAACTGCATTGTAGAAATGAATACCGGTTATTGGCGTGTTGCTTCCTTTGCCAATATCAAAGATCTGGAATCAACAGACAGCAAACAAATTACAAGTAATTAATATATATATATATTGCTTACCTGCTTCCATTGTTTTTCACTGTCTAAGTTAATATCTGTTTCAAAGAGTACTCCTTTTGATGTCCCTAAAATATTGGTTTCAAAGACCATTATTTAAATACTTTAAGATCTTAACAAACACACCAACTATTATTGGACCAGTTTTGGTTTCTTGCTCAATGATAACATTCCATGCCACTGCAGTGACTTCATAACTACCAAATTTGGATGTCAGTGACCTCAGCTTCGAGTTCCTTGACATATAATACAATTCTTGTGCAGAACCAAGTAAAATGTGATTAGCAAAAGGATCCAGAGAAAGAAAGGACAATTTCATTCCTTTTGGCAACAAAACTTCTAAAATGATAATTTGTATTAACATACTACACAAATTTATTTCATTACACCTACCACTACTTTGACTAGGATTGCTTAAATTCATCCGATAAAGATAACCATTAGCCATTACAATTACTAAGAACTTATTTGAGATGGCTGCATGAGTAATAAGATCAGGAGGAGTGAAGTCTTTCTTAGATTTGGAGAAAATTGGCGTATCAGGTTCCATACTCATTTGTATATATCCTGATGTACTCTACAAATAAACCAAAAGTTAGTTATTTAATGAGAGGCATAAGGAACTTATAAATTTACCATTTCCGCAGATAACACTTTAGAAGTTTTAAACTTTTGTGATGCTTGCTCAAACTGATCAAACATATTCATCTTGGTAAATTAACAAAATTCCTGCGTCGATAAGCTAATTAATGATATTATTATTATCAATAGTAATATTCTGAAGTTAGTAACATCAGATGGTTTTGGTGGGGAAGGTGGAGTTCGTGGAGACGGTGAATGCAATACAGGTAAAACTCAAACCCCAAAACTGTAAACAATGGCAGACTTTAAGGGTGGACGAGGTAGACTTTGTGTGTACCACTAGATTGAACAGGAAAAATGGATTTCGGGCCAACTGTATTCAAGTTGACTTCCCAAAAATATAGAGGGTACTACAAATGTACGATCATATATTCGCAAATGGGAGGTAGCCCAGCTTGATGAGTTTTATTTCTAAAATTAAATCCAAATTAAATATGGACATGTTGAAGCGCTCTACTGTGCTTTCATATTCGCATTATTGCATTGCACAATGTTCCGGTTTCATTTCGTTAAACTCCCACTCCATTAGATGTATTAACAGCTTGCATATTGCGACAAAAAAAAAACATTGGATCTTGCTCCAACCCTGGCGTACTCTGTGTTCGGATCACTCGGGTAAGATCGGTATGCGAATGCGCAAACCAAATACGTACATTTTCTGGTACGTCAATTTCCACCCAAACCTCCTTCTAGTAAAAGCCATGGCGGTGAGTGTTTCGCCTTCTTAATATATCCTACAAAATCTGGATCATCTTGTAGAGAAATTATTTGATTTGAATAACAAGTTATTCCAAGGCACGTGCCGTTTTAAAGATGAAACTATTTTTTGTTTGTTACTATGTTTGCCGTGCAAATCGTAAAAAATTGTGTTTATGCAGAATCAGGTTAAGTAAAAGATATTTGTTTCTGTTTGCGGTCTTCCAACACGTGTTTACTAGTCAAGTCTGGTGTATCTCAATGCAATAGGCTACTCAAGTTTGATCCAAACGAGTAGGATGTCGATTTTTGCAAGAATATTTCGTTAATATTTAAACTATTGCTACTTTTGCGTCTCCCCAGCCCGTCGCTCCTAAATCAGGCACAAAGGCAACCGATGGAAAGAAAGATGTTAAAGACAAGTCCAAAAACATCATGAAGGATCTACACATCCGGAAACTGTGCTTAAATATTTGTGTAGGGGAATCTGGAGACAAGCTTACTCGTGCTGCCAAGGTAAGGAGGATGTGTAGCCTTGTAGTTCAGTTATTGGCACATATATTTTTTAATTAGTAAATTGGTTGCTAATTGAAATAATGCAACATGTGCAAGAAAAAAATACACCTATTGCAACCCATGCCTACTTTTATTTACTAGGTGTGTTACTGAATGATGTAAACATTTTTTCAAATCCCTATTCATGATGAGAAGAAACAAGATTCTGTGCTAAAATATTAGTTGTTTGTAGGTGTTGGAACAATTGACGGGACAACAGCCAGTATTTTCAAAAGCACGTTACACAGTCCGTTCTTTTGGTATTCGGCGTAATGAAAAAATTGCTGTGCATTGCACAGTTCGCGGCGCTAAAGCTGAGGAAATTTTGGAACGTGGGCTGAAAGTACGAGAATACGAATTACGCCGAGACAACTTTTCTGGTGAGTTAAAACTAGTGAAAATTGTCAATCTATGAAACATGTTACCTGGACTTACATTTTTAGCAAGTGGCAACTTTGGATTTGGCATCCAGGAACATATTGATTTGGGTATCAAGTATGATCCCACAATCGGTATTTACGGTTTGGACTTCTACGTTGTTTTGGGTAGGCCTGGTTTCAATGTGGCTCACCGACGCAGGAAACAAGGCAAAGTTGGCTTCGCGCACCGTCTCACCAAGGAAGACTCCATGAAGTGGTTCCAACAGAAATACGACGGTATCATTTTATCCAGCAAGAAATGACGGATATAAGAGTGAACTTTATTACTATAAAGTTATAACTAATAAATTTATAAGAAAATTGATCTTAGGAATTATTGCGCAGCTCATCTGCCCATCAAATTTGTACGCTGAAAAAACTAGTGCTTTCTATTGAGTAAATGCATGTCATCAAGTAAGTCGTCAATTTAAGACATTTAATGCATGACATTTATGAAAAATTTGTTTCAAAATATTTTGGTCCGTTTCCAATAGGCGTCCGAAATAGATCGAACGTTCAGTGCACATTGTGTAGGTCACACTCTTGAGTTTAATTTCCAGTGTCTTGTAAAGTTTGTTTGATTGATTGGCGACTGTTGTTTACTTCTTACATATTTAGCTAATCACGACATGTTACAACGGAATTAACTCCAGAATGTACAAACGGCAACTTAATTTTCACGATACAAATTCATTTCTAGCATTTAAAAATCTTCTGACCTTGATTTTGGTTCATAAGTTTAGTGAATATGGTGGAAGTTCTGGGATGTAGATATGATGATCAGTGGAGCGAAATTTTTTTTTTAGTTGTGTCATCGTTGGAAATTAGCCGATGCGTGCAAACCAGCTGAAGTTAAATCGGTGAGTACGAGCGTTCAAGAAGGGAATAATCTGTTTGGCGCAATAACGAATTCGAGAAATAAGACAGTTCTTTAAGCGTGAGGGATTTGCATATGGATCATCTTCACCATTAAGGTAGCCACCCCTAGCAAATTGCCAACGGAATTACAAATTCCGACGTTTGGTTGATTTGATTTGGCTGTAATAAACAATTGTGATGAAAATTTAATGTGCAAGACTGAATCAAAGTGCTAACAGGAATTAACTGCAACAGCGTCTTCGTCATGTGACCTCTTCGTGGGTAGTTTCTAGACGCCTACGCCATATGCAGGCAACCGCCGTAGGAGAAGAAAATTTACCCTTTGATTTTTAATTAAAAAGTTATTTTTCATATTGTAATTTTGTTTTTTTGCCATTTGTCTCTTGGATAAATGTGCTGAATGCGGGTTTATGGTCGCGAAGGGTAGTTTGGGTTTTATTGAAGACGTCTGATAAGTCCAATTAGAACTCGAAGGACCTGGCTGTTTTTTTTAAATTACCGATATACTTTACTCTGCTTAGGTTCGGTTTTAGGGACATACTAAACGTGAGTATCAACAATTCACGAGTTTACTGTTATCTTTAAATTTGATTCTTTTTACGACGGAACAATTATTTGAATAGCAAATGGCTGGGAGGAATAGTGAGAGTGCTATGATTTTAAAGAGTCTATGAATTGAAGCTTATAGCTTAAAAGTAAATATGGAATTTGGTTGCAGAGAGCCATAGATTAGAAAGGCTCAAATTCATTGCGGTGTGTTTGTATATGAAAAGAAAGATGATGCCTTCCAAGATGCGTCGCTACTTAGAGTGTGTACGAGAGGGACTCACTTGTTAATTTTACCATTGGGTCGTTATTTTTAAAATTAAATAATCCTGGCGGGCCTCATGTAAAATCTACACTCCCCCAGCGCCTCTACCGTACCAATCGCTAACTACACCAAATAAAACATGTCAGTTATTAGCATAGCAAATAGCTTTATGTGTAAGCCGTGGAAACAACAAAGGAAGCCGAACCGACGGCAGCCGTTCAGGTAAGTTTGTGGTTGGTATGTATTTTTGAAATGTCGGCGAAACTATTTAGAACAGTTGTATCTAATGGATATCAGTACCGCAAAACAAAAACGTATTGCTCATTACGGCACCATACGCCAGCCATTTACCCATGCCGACAGATGGCGGTATTATAGCCGGCAGTCATCGCGATGAGGGTGGCTGTGCAGTACAGCGCGACTGGACCTTGGTGTCGATTTTAGCTGCGCCATCTATTGATGTGGGACAATAATTGACAATTCAGCTTGTTAGATATTTTGTAGTACGTTCCAATATACAATAAAGAACTTGAAAACGCATTGGTCAACTTGATCAATACGTCAGGGAGTTTGCAGAAAAGCTTTTGCCAATATTATAATAGGTGAGCACTCATTTTTCCCGGCATGATTTTAAGTAAAAATTCGGTTTTATCTTTTCAGTTAATCTGAGGTTAGATCTGTAACCAAGAAGTGAGGAATGAGGCACCCCATGTTCCTTGCACGCTCTGTGCTTGTGCGTAACAATGATGTGGATTCGGCTTGCAAGGTTTTGAACCGAATTCTGGGAAAAGAGGGTATCTTTGATCAATTCCGAAGAATTCAAAGATACGAGAAACCGTTCCAATTTAGACGACGTATTAACTATGAACTTTGTAAGGCATATTACAATGAAGACATGGACAGAAAAATTCAATTCGTACTGAGGAAGAACCGTACGGATCCTTTCCCCGGTTGTATTTAGGTAGAGCATGTGTGCCCAATGCAAGTTTAGCGTGAATTTTATGATATAAAATAGTGTTATCATACAACTTTATTCTTAGTCCATTCACAATTCACCCACACGTCAGTGCCTCTTAAAGATGACACTGTCGCTCCCAAAACTAATCCTACAATCACGGTCACAGAACATGTACAGTTACACAATTACAAACATTCTATATACAGTATGAGTTGTATTTTATAAAAAGTCAGCGTCATGGAAAAGGCGCGGGATGCTGTTATCAGGCATTCTTCGGAATCATGAGGTTGTCCTCCTTGGCGACATTTTGGTTAGCCTGGTCGTTTTCAAATTCAACAAAGTCGTCGAATATGCTAGGCCACGCTTCGTTGTCATCATACGAACTGAGATCGTCGCCAACGGTATCAGAAAAGTTCAAAAACATATTCCATGTATCCTTGGGTATGCCTCGATATTGGTCGTGCTTCTTAAGGAAATTGAGCCAGCGTTGTAAAATCGGCGGCTCACGTACAGTGAATACTACGCGCCATAGTACAATTGCTGTTTCCGTAGGCAAGATGCGTTCACCACTAGCTGCATCAAGGCCAAACTTGAATGTAAAGCGGTATAGCGCTTTAAAAGATTCATAATTTGCGTCCACCTCAGCAACGAGCTCTGGCAGACGAGTCTGCAGAGATCGAATAGAATCAACACGAATTCGTCGGAGTCCGCCAACAAACTCAGCTCGTGTAAACCTACACATCATTTCGGCGTTCAGCTTCCACGCCAACAAAAGCACGCGAAAATCGTCCGGTGACAACTGAAGGTCTTTGCACAGTTGCTCAATTCCTTCCTCCAAGATCGCGTCTTCATCGCGATCTCTATAGCCTTCAAAGAATTGGTTCAATTTGGCGTCAGTCGGCACTTTACTGTCAGCCGCACCCATTGTCGCAGCACCCTTGTTCTGAGAACGCTTCGGGTACGAATAGAAACGAGCGATTGCAGGCGCGCTATTGACAGTTTCCACGCCTGTGAGGTGGTGGTTGCCGTTACTGATGAGGCTACTTTCCAGTGATAGCCCACTTGGATTGTGTGGTGTGGTAGAAAACAAGGGTACCTCAGGCATCTCTATAACACACAAAATACCAACTTATAGGCCTCATCTGGTACTATCACAGCAATGTGAGTATTACCTTCTTTTTGGCAGGCAGGGTTGCTTTCTTGAGCCGATATCATTGGCTCCTTAAAGCAAGCTAGGCAATTGCCCATTTGAGGGCCTAGACTGAAACACCGCCGCAACCTGAACGATTACACTCACTGGCATCGCCGTGGGGTCAGCAGTACAGACAGCATGAGACACAGCAAATTTGATCTGTAAAAATGTAAATGACATTGAACAAACAATGCAAATAAACAGTCAACTATACAGTCCCCTTAGATATGCTCATAGCCTCCCATCAATTCGACGGTGGCAGCAAGTTAATATACTCACCCAATTGTCAATATCAGTGTTCCGCACGTCTTTCAACTTGAAAGATACATCTACAAACTAGACCCACGTAGTAACATAACAGTAACGACTGATGATGCGTGCACTTGGCTATATTTGTCTGGCAAAATTATTATTGTCTGGTGAGGCTGACGACGCGCTGCCAGCACAGCGACCTTGAGCATGGTGTTATCATAGCACACATAGATGGGTAATTTGTATGGTTTATGTTTTTAACGAAGACGCCAATCCGTTCCAGGACCTCACATTTCCACTGCTCTCTATCGCGTCCAAATTCACTTTTTTACCGCACTCAATTAGACTTCTCCATTGACTAATATATATGTATATATTATACGTCCTATACGTACTTAACTGCAATAAGGTTTTTCCGACATGCGCCCACACCTCTCCAAAAGACGAAACAATATGAAGGGTACGAGAGAGCACGAGTGTGTGATCGGCGATGTCGGTGATTGAGCGACACAACTGGACACAAGCCAGTGCAAGCAGGCAACCAACAATAAACCCAGCATATAAAACTTTGCTAAGCAATTGTTATTTTTGTACATAGAGGGCGGCATAAGTATTGGGGAATAATGCGCAAAATTCGCTCTTGATTTTCTTATCTAGTTCAGCATAGGTTTTGATTACTCAATCAATTTCTTTACGACGGTTACGTCGACCATCAAGTTGTATCCTTCGCAGGCACCCTAAAAAAACCTATTTTATACATTTATTTGAATTCGGGGCAAAAACTCTAGATTTTAAAATCAACTTTTTGGAAAAACCATGAACACCATTGGATTCAAGAGGAAATATATGTCAAAATCGTCGTTCGGCTATTTTTGGTGTCGAACAATGTAATTATAACGCACTTTGTAGAAAAATATGTAACTTTATTCATAGTATTGTGCACACATACACTACGGCCATGGCTTAGTTTATCGATAAACGCGGCGAAGCTAAACATAATTTATGTTCTTTACATTCCAGTGGCTAATTTTTTTATGAAAATCAACCGCACTTAGCAAATGGGCATGTCATGTATACGCGGTAGCGGGCTGGTCACATTTTACCCGCACACCAACCCCAATTTGACACTAATATTGTCATCATTGATTTTGCAATAACCAATTTGGAAATTTCTCATGGTAATAGATACAACACTGGCCATTTGAAATAGCAGTTCCGTTTTTGCCGACCAGCGGCGCGCATGATGAGAGAGACACTTGCACCTTGCACTCGTGGACATGTTTCCTCTTTGCATCGTTTGACGCAATTATTCATCGTAATGACTGCAGGGATGGTAGGTCCTGACTGCCTACCGCAAGGGCTTTACCGTCTGGAAGCGATGTCCTCAGTTTCGCAAACATTCTAAGTGCAATGAATATGTAATATAATCAATTAGAATTGCGCTGCGTATAATTGTAAGTAAAGTATAAATTTCATGCTTCAGTACACATTTATGCCTCCTTGTGCAGCAGACCAGTGTTTACTCCCCATGTTCTTCACTGATTTGCTTGCACAAGATATCAAAGAGATCAAGTAGTTAATTTTCTGCTATTTAGTTTATGGGTCAACTGTGATGGTCCTCTGTTTTCAAACAGTGGTGGGGGTCCACGGTTTCAAATTGCCCTGAAATGCCAGCGCTTTTAAATGATTGCAGAAGAAATCAAGCCAACAAGGAATAAAAGGTATATTATTTGTTTTCATTATTGTTTTGGACTAATGTATGTAGGATTGAAAATGCTTATTACCTTCATACAAACAAATAGATAAAATATGAGCACTGAGTGAAGAGATTTGCAAATTTCTGCATTATGTGTGGGGAACTTCACTACACAATCTCTTTAAAACCTGAGAATGCCAGAGTTCAAAGCAATCGCAAGAGAACCGTCGATGTGCTCAACACGCTTGATGGTAGGCAATAGTAGCTCAAAATTAACTATGGATTTGTGATCATCTCTTGCTTCCAAGACTTTCTAACTGGGACATTGTGAGGCTAATTGTGAGTAAGACATCTAATAATGGTGCTGTTGTGATTGATTTCCCCTCAACTTGTGACTTGATTACTGCTACCAATTTGTGCTTTCTTCTTTAAACAATTTGTTTTCGAAGAGTTCTGAAATACTGTCGTTATAGTTACAGATTGAGAGATGCGTAAAGAAAAAATTCGTGCGACACTGGCTAGGCATCTGCCGATTTTAGGATATGTGCGAGACTGCGATGTGCAAACCTTCTTCTGCGATTTGATTGCCGGCGTCACTGTGGGTATGACGGTCATGCCTCAGGCTTTGGCGTATGCTACGCTTGCTGGTGTGGAACCGCAATATGGCCTGTACTCTGCATTTGCCGGTTGCTTTGTGTATGTCATATTTGGCCCCAGCAAAGAAATCACCATTGGGCCCACAGCCTTAATGGCACTAATGACATATCAGCAGGTATCCAGTCGAAATAGTGACTATGCAATTTTGCTATGCTTTCTGTCTGGCGTTATGCAGCTTCTAATGGCAGTACTAAATCTCGGCGTTCTCGTGGACTTTATCTCTATTCCCGTAACGGTTGGATTTACATCCGCTACATCCGTGATTATCATCTCCTCCCAGCTCAAGTACCTTCTTGGGCTGAAATACAAATCAACTGGATTCTTTAATACCCTTCATCAAGCATATATGAATATTCATCAAATACAAATCGCCGACTTTCTAATGGCAATTGTATGCATCATCTTATTATTAATATTTAGAAAAATGAAAGACGTGCAAGTGAAGAGCAGACTATTGGAGAAATCACTCTGGATTATTTCCACCTCTAGAAATGCTTTAATAGTAATTTGTTCGTCTTTTTTGGCATACTACTATCAGAAAACGACTGCAATTACTCCGTTTACCCTGACTGGAATGGTTAAACCTGGTATGCCAGGTTTTCATCCACCACCGTTCCACACAATTCATGACAATCGCACCATCGAACTGTCGGAAATGCTGGCCGATCTGGGCACTTCCATTATTATGGTTCCAATCATTGCAGTGCTGGGAAATGTTGCGATTGTGAAAGCATTTGGTGAGTAAATGTAGTAGCAGTTGCCATTCAAGCTTACGGAATTCTTTGCTTCACAGCTAATGCAAGAACTGTTGATGCGACTCAAGAATTATTAGCACTTAGCCTGTGCAACATAATTGGTTCATTCTTCTCATCAATTCCGATAACCGGATCGTTTTCACGGTCTGCTGTGAATCATGCAAGCGGTGTCAAGACCACGATAGGAGGGATTTACACTGGACTTTTGGTTTTACTTTCATTGTCCTTTCTTACTCCAGCATTTCATTACATTCCTAAGGCAGCTTTGGGTGCTGTGATTGTGTGTGCGGTTATCTGCATGATAGAATACGAAGTGGTTCGACCTATGTGGAAATCCAATCGGAAGGATTTAATTCCCATGACGGTGACCTTCCTACTCTGTTTATCGGTCGGTGTCGAATTGGGAATTATTACTGGCGTAGTAATGAACATTATGTTTCTATTGTATCCAAATGCTCGTCCTCGAATCAAGGTTGATACCGTGATAACAGCGAATGGTATAGAATGTTTGGTCTTAACGCCCAGTAGCAGCCTGTTCTTTCCGGGCGTAGAGTTTATCAAGTCTTATGTGGGAAATGCAGCCCTCAGGTCGGGGCACTTGCCAGTTATAATTGATTGTAGATTTATACATGGAGCTGATTTTACTGCGGCGAGAGGAGTAGCAACTATGATAAAGGATTTTGACAAGAGAAAACAGCCTCTGTACTTTCTCAATCCAAATGAAGAAGTTAAGAATGTATTTATAGGGGCTGATACAGCATTTGTATCAATCAGGTCCGTCCAGGAATTGGAAGCCAATGTAGCCGATGGTGAGGAATCCGTGTTACTAAAGGATACTGCAATGAAAAAATTTGCAACAAGCGTCGCGTTGAGCAAAGTAGATATATTTGATAAATGTTTACCCGAAGCGTAACATTTGAATGCTATTTATTTTGAAAAACTATGATCATTTAGCTGAATCAAACTCAAATCGTGTTGACGGTATATACAGACAATATTTTCTGGTATGACCTAATAGTGGTAAGGATTGTTCTGGTATTGTATTGAATTCTCCACGAACGTAAATGCTACGAATTCGCATAATTTATTGGCGCTTCCATCAATATTCCAATGTAAATAGTTCGATTTCTTCGTTCTCTGAGGTTATTGCACAGGATTGATTATCGCCTCAGTGCATTCTGTGCATTCTTCTCTCCATGATTCTTACGGAAAAATAATTAGTATTAATTAAATGACAAACAAATTAAGGCTATTTAATCTTGGTTATTATTTGCTGGCCGTCCATTTCCAGGCTGATTGGCACCCCACTCAAAGTTTCCAGGCCTATCTTCGGGCAAAGGTACATAATCTGGGTCGACCGGACGCGGATCCAACATATTTTTTCTAAAATACAAAAAACAAGTCAAGAATTTCACACACGGCGTAACAAGTAGCTTGATTCGTAACCAAAATCATTACAATATTCGTGGTGTCTTCAAAATTTTAAATCCTCCACTTTGATCAGGAAATACATCCTCAAGAAAATAATAAATATGTCCCACAGCAATCCCCATTAGATCGACATAAACTGGATTTCCCAGCAGCAAAGAAAATGCCAATAACACCCATGGTAGATATGGAGCCTAAAACGCACACAAACGTCACTAATAAACATATTTTTCAAGTGAACTACTTACAAAGAAATTTATCAATCCAAAAAAATTTAGGCGAACTAAAGGATTTCTCCTGGACCAAACATACACCAACATTATTGTAAATGCCTGCCCAAGGAACAACAAATTTACAAAAAATGCAAAGAACTAAAAATAATTAAGGAAATAACTGAAGTGTGCAACATGTGCTATGCTTCTAAATGTATCATAACTATTGTAAAGGATACAATCATACAAACTCCACCAAACAAAAACATCATGACAAAGTCAGCAGTACGTTCCCTGAATGAGCCCTCCTCCAACATACGACAATATCGATATGTAAATATCATGTTGAAAAAGAAGTTGAAGCCAAAAGTTCCAAAAAAGAGGAAAGTTGTCACCAAGCGAGTAATTTGAAAGTTTTTGAAAATCAATATTGGATTGAAGTACAGTTGGAATGGTGTAACCAAATCTAGTTGCTGCAATAAATGCAATGATTAAAGCTAACATTAAAACTGGTTTTGAACAAACTTACCACCATCATAGTAGTGAGAACACATGCTGTAGTGTAAACCCGAGTTACCAGAGGTATATTCATGTACTCCCCTATAAACGACTGGTATGCCATCCTCACCAAACAGCACACAACTTTAAGAAATTTTAAGCTGCTAAGGACTAAATCCTTGTTACTTATTTCAGATGTGAATTATTTCTTGCACACAGTAAATTGTTATCATAACAACATACTGTGCATACTCCTCATGATGACACTGGATGCACTGGACTATGTGTTATTACCTAGTAACTCTTCGATGATTTACGTCGAGTTCTAGACGGCAGGCTTGAATTTCAGCCACATCAGTGTCGTCAGCAATTCACGAATTTGTACAAAAAAGCCCTAAAACGTGTAAACTCAGATAATTATTGTCAATCTTTCTGGAATAAATGACGTTGCCTTTGTTTATTGGCTATGATTGGGATGGATAAGGATTCCCCAGACCATTTATATTGCCAAAACCGCTAAAACATTACCAGCCGACGTGACTGACGATGTTTTGCAGTGAATTCAATCAGCTAAAGCCAACGCAACTGCCGTGAATATTATACCAACAATTAGATACAACTCTGCGTATCAACTTTGACTTTGAACATGTTGACATTTGACCTTTACCTACCTTAGTGCCAAGAAGGTATTCAAGATTTGCAGTCGACTTTAAGGAATAACCGGAATTAATCCATATTTTCGAACAGCCAATGCAATAGGTACATTTGTCTAAAAAAAAGCTTAAATCCAAATGCGTTTCTATTGTTGTTGTCCGTTTTAGCCTGGACAGGCTAAAAACAGCACGTTGCAATCAGCCGAGTTTTACTAAACCAGCTTGAATAAAAATTATAAATGGTTTAAGGTCAAACAGATTTTAATTCATATTGCGTAGTTTTATTTGTAAAAAAAAATTTGAAAATTGATAACAGGTAAACGTGACGTAATATAGTTGCGTGGCGTTGGTACAATTGTTTGGGTTGGTATTATTGACATTTCGGATATATTTCTGATCCTACACGGCGAAGCTGCACGAATAACACAAAATTCGTTGGTTGTGGTACTGCATCCACAATAAAATGAGAATTGAGTTTAGTACTAACACATTTTTTATGTACGCTATTATAATTGCCACGTTCTTTATCTTTGTGCCGGCAAATTCACACATAATATAAATTTCCCGTTAAACTAGTGTTTTTTGCAACTATAAATAATTTTCAGGCAATTATTATGTCTTATTTGATTTAAAAATGGATAAAAAAACGATGTAAAGTGATTTATGACCCGGCCCTATTGCTTACAAGAGGAAAAACAACTCTTAGATTTGTATTTCATCCCCACCACTATGGGGCACTCTTGCGTTTTGACAGTGTTTCGATCATGGTGACATTCCTCCACCTGTGCTACATTTTTCTATGGAGGATTATAACTCTTCTTTACTATGTAGATTTGTGTTATATTATGAACTTGTAGCAATAATTGTTGTAAAAGTGACTTCATTCAATATGCGTAACTTCTGATTTGTAACATCTGTTTGGGTTTGTACCAGTTAAATTGTGTTTTCTCTTAGAATCATTTAAGACAATTAGGCGCTGATAGAAACAAGCAAGCCCACGGCACTTGAAACCATTTTGAGTTGTGGTGTCCGCCCTTTCTTCATCTGAATATTTGACGGTATTTAGTAATTGTTGAAAAGAGTGTAGATGAGTATTCTCTTAAGCAAAATAATAACAAAGCATAGGAAATTTATTAATTGATTGAAGTAGACTTACGTTGACTTCATATCTTTACAAAATATATTCTCTGGGTCCTATAACCCTAATGATTGCTTAATTTTGTCGAAAAATCTTCACTTCACAAGAAAAACATGATGCTCCCATTATGCATGGCAAGAACAAATTAAAGAACGTCTTCGTCGACAGCTGGGAATGGGTGAGACCTATGAAAATTATATGAACAGCTCCGAAAATTGCGAACATTTATGGTACCAATTGGTCCGAAACGGTCCCATAGGGGCTTGCCCGTCAAAACATAGCGCCCACCAAAATTATAACATTAGAAAAGAATGCTTCGAGTTTGTAATAATATTTCTGTAGATATTTAGGTTTGACAATTATCATTAGTCAATGACCAAGCAGTTTGTAATGCGTTACGAACCTTTATGGACTTATTTTGCCAGAAATCCTTAGCACCTGCAGATGCTGTGAATGAGAATCTGGATACCACCCACAGGTCCACACGGCTTTGGGTGGAGAATAAAAAAAAGTCGTAATGACCGCAATCCCAATATGGGGCTCTACCCCACCCAATCGTCTTGCTTGGCTGCAATTAACGTTCATAAGGCTTCTAGGTTCCTCTCTTCAAATACCCTGACTCTGCTTAGTCACCCTAACATTTTAATTCACAGTCTTTCAGACTGCAGACTGTGTGCAATACATATAATGTAACATACACTATTAGGGTACCTTGTTCTTTTGGTCTAAGTCAGCCTTCAGTGTATTTAGTTTGGAAGAAGAATCTTTTTTGAGTAGTTAGAAAAGTATGTGTCGAAACTGGTTGATTACATTTTTCAATACTTGCGAGTAGAAATCTCTATCTCGTTCCACGTGTACAACACAAAAATTAATTGGGACACCCAACATCACATCCTGCCACAAGAATATATTCCCTTTCATGAATGTTTTATGCAGTGTTTTTCTGCCACACGCACGTTCATGCTTTGGGTCCAATTCTGCATTGGGCTAATCCTTTCGCGGGCGCCACAGCCGTAACCCACTTCGAAGTGGATGCAATAGGATCGAATCAAACGATGTAAAAAGCGTTACGTCGCGTTCTCCAGAACATGGCAATAAGAAAACTCGTGGTGGGCTATGTTCGCATCGTGCTGTTAAATAAGCTATCAATGTTTCGTCTTTCAACAACAAACCAATTATACTCTATTCTTGAGAAATGCTTTCTTTTTGAACATGCATGACATGGATACTGAATAATCTTATATACAAAATGTATTCTGGCAATGATTAAAACATAAATAAATTTAAGGTATATTTAAACTTTGACTTTATGCACCATCCCTTCATGCATTGAAACAATTAGGTACTTTTAAAAATAGCTCCTGTGATAGCACCAGATTGCTGAATGATGCAAACTCTGTTATCAGATTCTAGTGTTATTACTGGTGGTTGAATGTGTGGTTCCAATTTGGATGCTTCATCTGCAATCGCACAAAGAATTCCAGCAGTATCTGCAAATACATTGCCACTTGCTAAAACATAGCTAATTAAAACAATTCTGTGCTATTCATAAACAATGTACTATTATACCAGCAAGGCACAGTCCCTGGTGATCAGCAAAAACACAACCCAAAACTTGTGGAATGGCCATTCTAAAATTTCAATTATTATTTTGCTGTGCTATGCGGTGGAAAATCTTACGTTTCTTCCATAACTCGTTCAAGTGCTTTCTCCATGATAGTGATATTGATTTTCGCTCGTATTACCTTAGTGAGAACAAACCACTGACGCCACGGACGAAACCAATAAATGCTCAAACGATGGTCTAATGGTCTAAACGGTGCTGCAAGTCAACTCAGTCAGCTGACGAAACTTGACCAGTCATATGGAAGTTGTCAAACACTCTCAAAAGATGTCAGTACTGCATTTTTCAATTTATTCATTTCCTGTCCAACTTTTTACGCTTCTTACCCGTTTTACGTGCTGCTAGATACGCTCGGTTCAGAAAGCGAGACCATCCGGGTGTGTTCACATTGTTGACATTTTGTTGTTAAGTGGACTTGTTTAATGATTGCAAATTTAAATAAATATGTGGGTTGTGCTGACAAATTCATAAGTTTCAGTGATTATTTAATGTTTGAATTATTATTGTGTTGGTGGTGCAGATTCAACTAATCAATTTTAAACCATCTTGATCTGAGTTTGTCAGAATAACGGCGCTAGAAAAGGTGCTGTCCATAACATCAAACGAAGCAATTTTACAAATTCCACGTTAACGCTGACACTTCGCGTATATTCGTGCTCGCGTTAATACTCAAGTGTGTGGTAAGTCCATGAGCACAGCTCAGTCCAGCAGATTGAGGGCTTTTTAGGTGCTATTGATTTATTAACACGTGCACGAAAGTGATATCACAATTACTTTTGGGAAAATTGAAAGAAGAAAGAAAACATCAACTGCCCTGAGGATTGGCCCCATTGGTTCATTGAACAATTGTGGTATGCGCGAGTGAGCGATTGAAGCGCCAAAGTTCTCGGTTGGGGCTGCAGTTACTTCTAAACCAAAGTAGCGCGCCTTGTCCCTTCCCCATATTGTTCTATTGTGTGCAGTCTCTTAAGTGGATTGGACGTACGGTACGTACGACAATTAGGGAATACAGACGGACACCAGTAGACATCTAGAAAACCGAGGAAACAGGGAACGAAATTTTGGGCGGCATTAATTATAAACGATTATAACATCCTAGCGATGTACACTTCATTGTCGCCTGCTTACACATTGTTCCATTCGCTACAACAGAGTTAGCCATTGATGACCGTGGGGAAACACTACCACGTCAACGTCGTCAACATTTGCAGTGTTTGCTGTCCTTTCCGTCAGGCAAGGACAAAAAACTAGACCAACTAAACGTCGACTGCTGCAGTGTTGCTGTTTTCTGCGTGGGCTTCAACCTCCTTTAACGGTTAGAATCCGCAACAATCTATTGCACATAGCGATAACAGACGGACTAAATCAACAGGACGTTTGTAGTGCATCGTTTATCATAGTGCCGTGAACATTTATTTACTTAGCTCTTGGAAATTCGAGCAGCGAATATTCAAGTGAGTGCTCGCTTACTGATCCTGGATACGTACGATGTCACTATATTTTCATAGTATTGGGCACGAAATATCGCAGCTTTTCGTGACCCACGTGTGACCACCTTTTCTTTATTTTAATGCGTATGACGCGTATATTTTCTGCATGACGACGTGCGTTCGATCAATATCAAATTTGCTTTTGGACTTCCATCAGATGGCATCGCCGTTGGGGCCTGTTAGTTACCTTGACTATGTAAACAAACATATGCCGTGATAATCAATTTATTTTCACAACGTAGCTAAATCAAAATTGTCGGTTGCTTCATTTTCAATTCAAAATTTGAAAAAGTGGATTTCTTCTGTCCTTATAAGTCTTTAAATAGAATTACTCATTTTAGGAGAAATGTGTGCTTCCAACTAGGTGTGCTGCAAATTTGATTGATTTCCTCACACATAGGGTGAAACTAGTCATGGATTCGGGAGATCATCATCACTTTTCTTCCCAGGATGAAGAAATTCAGTATCTAAAAGACTTTGTAGAGCAATTGATGAATGAGTGAGTAAAATATTCTTGCTTTATATGATGGCATTCATATGTGATTTGTCAAACAGGAAGGATAATTTACAAGTGGAGTTTGATGATTATACATCGAATTCAGAACAGTTGGAAAAGGAATATGAAGCAACAATCGAGCAGAATGAAAAGACTATTAAAGAATTGCGTGCAATGCATAGTAAAGAACAGAGGGAGAAAGATACTTTAAAAGTAAGTGTCTTTCCTAGGCTATTCTACTATATGAATTTTCTGCATTAATTATGTTGTGAATTAGTTGAAGCTAGAGCAAGCAGTATGTGAAAACGAAGCCTTGCAAACGGAAGTGGAAAACCTTAAAGAAGAGAAACAACAATTGCAACATACTGTACGTAGGCTGGAACAGAAAAATGATGATCTGGAACGCGGGGAACGGATGCGCGCTGAGACTGTTGCTGCATTTGAAGCATCATTGAACAATGCGATTGAACGAAACGCTATTCTTGAATCAGAGATTGATGAGAAGGAATCGCTCAAAGAGAAGTTACAACGATTGGTCGACGAAACTAGAGGTAATCATCATGTTGGGTGTGTGACGAACGATGGAACTAGGCATGTTATTTGATTTCAGATCTGAAACAGGAGCTTCACATAAAAGAGCGGTGTCCAGATAATGAGCGCCAACTGAACGGCCATGCTTCACAAAGCGTGGTTCTGAATGGGAATAACGTACCGTCTGTAGGTCATGATGCCAACACTGACTCAAACCGTCTGAAGGTTGAATGCGAAACACAAACTACACCTGCGAAACGTAAGCTCAGAAAAGCATTATTACATTTGTTCGTATGTACCAAGCCCCTCGCAATAGCGAGTCCGTAAAAGCCTAGCGGTAGGCGTTTAATGGAGCAGCTACACTACAATCGCCACCATCCAGTGACGAGCATTCCGCTATGCGCAGTATATTTATTAATCCACTAATTTTAAGTAGTAACAATTAACTGTGATTATTCTATTAGTGCCTTGTGGTGGTCCGATGAGCCACGCAGTCTATCCTAACGCGAATCCTAACAAGACTCGACTATAACACAAGAATGTTACGGTAGGCGCATTTGATAAATAAAAGGAGGATTCGTTTATGAAACGTATTTGATTTTTTTCCCAACATCGGTTCTCTGTGTTTGTGATTGTGTTATACTTGGGTCTTGCTTAGGTTCCCTTGGTCTGTGCCATACTAACTAGTTACCCTTCCAGGTGAGGCGTCAAAGATTAGTTTGCTGGATACCCCCCTGACGCCTTCGTCGCGCGTCTTGGCTTTGAATATTATTGGTGATCTTATGCGGAAGATTGGTGTAAGTATTTGAAGTTTCGACTGAGGAAAATAGTTGTTATGTTTGAGTTTATAGTTGGTCTTCAAACCGGCACTACATAGTCCAAAACCACCACTCTCCATTGGCACGCCATCCCACCATGTCTGAATCAGAACCAAAAATCCGAAGCCTCTTCCTGTACTCCAAATATGTAAATGCGCCGTAATATGTTGCGAACCAGAAATGGCTGTCTTGTCTTGTTCTTTTGTGTTTTGAGTGCATGAGCATGCGTGTAATTATGCTTACAGTTGCAACGTTTTCTTTGCACACACTGTGGGCAGGTAAAATGCACTACGTGTCCATCAGATATTTTGGGAGCATCGCATTCTTCAAGGTGCGTGTTGCATCCCCGAATGCGCACTAACCACTCACCCTCGCTCTCTATAGTTTACAAGCGTAGCTGTGCGTAATAGGATACTGACGAAAACGAAATTTTTGCAGCAACTAGAGGCCAAAGTCGCGCACCGCCGGCCAGATTATCGAAACAGTACAGATAACATCAGGCGGCGGCATACCAGCAGAGGCAGAGCGTCACCTTCCGTTCCTTCCATCAACAAGTAGGAAATTGCGAGCGACTTTCACAGTTCTCACGTGTAAATTGGTGTAAATATTTTAACTGAAAACTAGTTTTAACATTCAGATGTTACTTCGGTATAATATAGGAAGTAATCGGCTTCGTCTTGTGTCTGGATAATGTAAATTATTTAATTCCTGTTTTTTACTTAATTTATTGTAATTAGTAAAACAATGATGTCGTTATTGGTTGTCTAGCGTTTAACACACATCCTTTAAATGTAACACGCTATACAGCAGGAATTCTAAGAAAAATACAGAATTTGGGATAATTACTCATGTATTTTGGTTGCCTCGGTAATTGTTCCAACAATAAATGTCACTTCGATGGTTTTGGCCGGTACGAGTCGAGTCTGGCTCGCGGAAAATTTGCATTATTCGATAAATTTAGAAAATGTCTGACTATGGCGAAGATGAGGAGCAGCCCCCGCGGCCGCCTCGGCGGCCAGTTCCCTCACATTCTGGAGGAAGACTGGTGCGTAATGTAATGTTTTATTTCTTTGTATTGCTAATGACTTTCTTTCGTAGTCGCGCACGGGAACTCAAGTAACTTTCGATAGCGTCGAATACGTTCCGACGCTTTACTCGTATGGCAGGGGCCCTCCACATATAATTTCGAAGAAATTTGAAGTATGACCCATGCGATATATTTGGAGATTGAAATTCTCATTGTGAATGACACGTTTATTCTTGCAGAGTCTGGACTATGATATGCTTGAGAACGAATTTCGTATCCAAGAGGAGGACATACGCGGCTACCGATATCTGATTCTGAAAAATCTAATGAAATGGTTGGCGTTTCTACAAATTGGTATGTTCACCGCTGTAGTCGGAGCATTTGTGGATTTTGCTGTGGGCGCAATGATAAATAAGAAGTATCAAATTCTTCTTAAATGTATGTATTTCCATGCTGCTGTCGCATTCCACTGGTATTAATCGCTTTGCCGTAGTTATCAAGGATAATGAATATGATCATCAGTATTACGTACTCCTCATGTGGGCAATGCTAAATATGTTGCCGTTCTCTTTGGGTTGCATATTGGTTACATATATTGAACCAATGGCAGCTGGATCTGGTATACCATTTGTAAAGTGCTACCTAAATGGTGTTAATATTCCCAAGATATTGAAATTAAAAACGCTGATTGTGAAAGCCAGTGGATTAGCGTTTTCGATTATTGGAGGAGTAGCGAGTGGAAAAGAAGGACCAATGATTCATGTGGGAGCATGCGTTGCAAATATGGTAGCTGCCGGCAGAGTTAGTTTTTGGGGATGGCATCTGGATATGTACAAATTTTTTCGGGACGATCAGGAAAAGCGAGATCTTGTATCAGCTGGTGCGGCAGCAGGCGTGTCCGCTGCGTTTGGTGCTTCTGTAGGTGGCGTATTGTTTAGTCTGGAAGAAGGCGCATCTTTCTGGAATCAGACGCTTACTTGGCGCATATTCTTCACCTCTGTAGTGAGTAAGTTTTTTGTCAATGTTTTGATGTCAGCATTGAAGGGGCACCCTGGCGAATTGGAACACCCAAGCCTTATCAACATGGGCACGGTTGACTTCAAATATACCATCTATGAGGTACCGATTTTTGCGCTAATGGGATGCATCGGCGGTCTCATGGGCTCAATGTGGAATCTGCTTAATACGAAGCTGTCACAATTCCGTATGACATTTATTCGTGCTAGTTGGGCTCGCGTTATAGAAGGCGTTTCTGTTGCTGGCTTTCATGCAGTGATAGCATTCATAATGACCTATTATATAAATGAATGCAACGATCGGCCGTACACGCAGGATTATTCCCTAAGGGCGCTTTGTGGAGAACAGAATGGCTCAACCAACGTGGTTGGAACTATGTGGCTCGCTACGCCTCAAAAGTCCGTTAACGCTTTGGTTCATGATCCATCGGGTACCTACAAGTATCTTTCGTTGACATCATTTGCTGTAGCATACTATCTTCTCTCATGCCTAACCTTTGGGTTGTCTTCTTCAAATGGCATCTTTGTGCCGTCGCTTCTCACTGGTGCGGCTTGGGGACGGTTGCTCTCTGTAATTGTAAGAAATGCATTACCGACGGAATGGCAGTCTTCCGTTGATAGCGGCAAGTATGCGCTCATTGGTGGGTGTGCCCAACTTGGAGGTATAGTTCGTATGACAATT
Organism: Ecitoglossa quadriceps; assembly: GCA_027574925.1. Taxonomy (NCBI): domain Eukaryota; kingdom Metazoa; phylum Arthropoda; class Insecta; order Coleoptera; family Staphylinidae; genus Ecitoglossa; species Ecitoglossa quadriceps. Next base: position 29,376 of record JAODGC010019093.1, on the reverse strand, counting down.
AGTCTAACCGTAATTATGATGGAAACCAGCGACAATATCTCCTTCAGTTTTCCCATTATTATTACTCTTATATGTGCCAAATGGACTGGAGACTTCTTTTCTGATGGCATCTATAATATTAACATTCGGCTGAAGAACATTCCATTCTTACCTCCAGAACCTCCACCACTAGCGCACAGTATTGTTGCTACCGAAATCATGAATTCTCCTGCTGTGTGTCTGAAGGGTATTGAACGCATTGGATATTTGTGGGCGATCTTGCAGAAGACTACGCATAATGGGTTTCCCATAGTTGAAGAAATAGAAAATCGCGTATTGCGGGACTATCGCGATATTAACGACGTGCGCAGTGGTCGTATTAAAGGCCTGATCCTACGATCGCAGATAATATTTTTGTTTTATTACAAGTTGTATTACGAACAAAAAAATGTTTGGATAAATACAATTTCAATGGACACATTTCGCGATTACTATCTGAGGGGGATTAGTATGGAGGACGTGATCGTACTGCCCGAGGAGAAGAGATATCATTTAGATTTACGGCCCTTCATGAATACCTCGCCGTATACGCTGTTAAAGGTTTGAAACTAGATTATGTATTGCAGCAAAATGAATGTTATTCTGTTTTAGAATTCTTCATTGCCTCGAATTTATATTTTGTTTCGAGCTTTGGGCTTGAGGCATTTGCCCATAGTCAACGAGTCGAACGAAGTGGTTGGAATGATTACCCGGAAGGACTTTTCCAAATTCCGTGTCATTAACCGAATGTGCAAACTACTACAAAATGAATTTGTATTGATCGACTAAGAAAAGCGCGCCATGCTCAAAATTCATATAGTGCCAACGCACCTGTATCTTCTGCTTTATTAAATTACCAGTTACCATTACACATGGGGAAATACTTTTTATTCTTGTTTACTACCTGGGGATTAATTCAGTTTGGCTAGTATTGTGGTCTCGCCTTGACTGCTTCTTAAAGAAGTCGAATAAGGGTAGCTGCAACAACACTGTTTCGAACGATCGAAGCGCCAAAACAAACGCATTGGCCAGCATTCGAACTAATCCAAACAATTACAAACTCTGACGCTTGTTGTCGTCACACTTTGGATTCGTCTCTGTCTTGCTTTGCTCTGTGGTATCGATAGAATTGCGATGAAATCATTTGGCCTGCAAAGCCCAATGCTACGCAGCTCATAGAGGCACAGCTGACGTGTTACAAGTTTACAAAGCCTCCATCGCCTTGCAGAAATTATTTACAGGATATATACCTTAGTATACACGCGAATAAAATTCATGCTCCGGTGAATACAAATATACAAATTGTTACGCTATGGAGTATTTCCGCAGCGGACTAAAATCTGTTTTGGGTGCTCCACCACCCGAAGCATTACCAAGTGGAGCTGCAACCGTAAGTGTTGAACTGCGTTGCTTCTGTAGAAAGGGCATGTTCTAATGTAAATGGCTTTCAATTAGGTGGATCGTTTGGTAAATCGTGTGGTGTCATCCACTCTTTTAGAAGACAGACGAGATGCATGCAGAGCGCTTAAAGCAATGTCCAGAAAGTATCGCTTGGAGGTTGGAGCACAAGGAATGGATGCAATTCAACAAATTCTGGAAATCGATCACAGTGACTGTGAGATTATTGGCTATTGTCTGGACACATTGTGCAATATTACATCAAAAGAAATATTTAAAGAAGAATCTGATGAAAGGGTGAAGAATATGAATGTGGGTGAACAGTTCACTGAAATGTTTGTGAAGAACCCACATCATGTTGGTTTAGTATTAGGGTTTCTGGAGGAATATGATTTTCGTGTGCGTTGGCCAGCTGTCAAGCTTCTGACTTCTCTTCTTGCAAGTAAACCAAAAGAAATTCAAGATATCATATTGGTTAGTCCCATGGGCGTTTCTAAATTAATGGATCTGCTCCAAGAAAATCGCGAAGTAATTCGCAACGATGCGTTGTTACTTCTTACGCAGTTGACAAAAAGCAATGCAAACATTCAAAAAATTGTGGCATTTGAGAATGCTTTTGATCGCCTCTTTGATGTTATAAAGGAGGAAGGTTTCATGGATGGTGGTATTGTTGTTGAAGATTGCCTTCTGCTTATGCTTAATCTTCTAAAGAATAACACAAGTAACATCAACTTCTTTAAGGAGGGATCTTATATACAAAGATTGGCACAAATGTTTGAATTACCAGAGAGTATTGAAGAAGTTGGTTGGAGTCCGCAGAAAGTTTCCAACTTTCATTGTTGTTTGCAATTGGTGCGCTGTTTGGTTTCGCCCAACAATCCAGTACAGATCACGTCGTCGTCACAGAAAGCTATGAAGAACGCAAACCTTCTTGAGACGTTATGCAACATATTGATGGCCTCTGGTGTGCCAGATATTCTTACAGAAATCATTAATACTGTTGGCGAAGTAATCCGTGGCCACCTCCCAAACCAAGAGTATTTTGCCAATGTAACCGCACCGAGCAATCCGCCCCGCCCGGCCATCGTAGTCTTGTTGATGAGCATGGTCAACGAAAAGCAACCATTTTCGCTGCGATGTGCGGTCTTGTACTGCTTTCAGTGCTTCCTATTCAAAAATGAGATCGGCCAATCACAGGTGGTGCAGACGCTATTACCCAGTTCTAAGGTTACCACTGCTACTCTTACCACGGGCCAGCTACTCTGCGGTGGCTTATTCAGTCAGGACGCATTAAGCAATTGGTTTTCCGCCGTTGCGCTCTCACACTGTTTAATTGAAAACCCAGCGCAGAAAGAGCAACTCATGCGGGTGCTATTAGCCCCGAATGTAGGTGCGCAACCGGTGACCCTGATATATCAAAGCGCGACATTCCTCCAGCAAACAAACAAACTGCAGGCGAAGTTAGGTGTATTGATTTTACTATCGATGTGGATGGCCCACTGTTCCACAGCTGTGCAGCTGTATCTCAACATTCCTGGTGCTGTGGCATTCCTTACGGCTCAAACATCTGCAGACGACTACGATAACAACGAGGAACTCATTCAGGGATTGTGCGCGTTTCTAATGGGATTGTGCATTGCATTTAATGATAACTCGCTAACAAACTATTCGCGTGAAAATTTAAGTCAGTTGATCGAGAAACGCGTTACAATGGAAAAATATGCGTCCAAATTGAGTCTTATTTCCAGACACGAGACTTATGCCAAGGCAGCAAAACAACCGCAGATCCAAGCCAAGGATGGCAGCGAGCTGCTACTCGAATTTGAATTTTGCAAGCTTTTCAAGACGATGGAGAATGTTATCATCAACGTGTTAGGCATGCAGAGAGATCTCTCGAATGGTATTTCGGAGCTTAGTCTTGGAGATCGGGAAAACGCCCTACTACTACAATATAAGGATTTAATACGCGATCAAGATAAAAGATTTCACGCTCTCCAGAGGGATTATGATGCGATGTGCCGAGAAAGGGATAGCCTAACATCGGAGGTGGAAGAATTGAAATCTTTGAACGCTCAATACAAAGATGAAAATACGATATTCCGTACCCAGATTGGCAGTGATTCGACAACAGCTCCAACGAATGTAAATTGTTTCCAAGAAACCATTGATAAGTTATACGCGGATAATGCGTCAAAGACCTGTGAGTTGGAAATGCTGCGCAAGGATCAAGAAGACCTTCTTGAGTTACTCAGCGACCAGGATTTGAAACTGAACAAGTTCAAAGCGCGCTTGAGGCAGTTGGGCGAAAGTATAGAAGACTCCGCTTCTGAGGGGGAGAGCGAAGCTCATAATGCTGACGATGTACCATAATTTACTTAACCAACTTCACTTTTGTAGAGTCAATTCGCAAAGCTATGTATATAATGAGCATATTATTCGCATAATTCTAGTTAACATGTTTGCATTTTCCTAGTTTTATGCTGTGTTGCGGCTCCAAGTGATTTAGAATGTACCCCAGTTCGGCAAACGAGTAATAAACGGTCACTATCTACGGTACTAGCGTATGATGCATTATGTTGGAGTGAATTATGCATTCGGTGATTAGTAATCGACGTTGCGCCCCTTAGCACAACCGATGAGTGCTGGTGGTGCTGATAAGCCGCCACGGCGACATGCGCATTGTACACGAGCGGCGTGCGCACGGCGCCGGGGCGGCGACGCTTGTTGACATTACGCCGCGCCGTAGCGCAAACTTTGCTTGACACGTCGTCTCCATTTGCATTTGACAGCCTTGACACAATTGTCGGCGTTGTCAGTGTATTGCTCCGTATTGTCCAGTATTGTCGTGAACATTGCACGGAGTGTCGGCATTTAGTATCCTTGTTCAGTGAAATAGTGCAGCAGCACACTGCTTAAAAACCATGGCCAGCACGCGAAGGGACAGCGACACGCGCGACAAAACCGACAGTATTCGCGTTCAAAGTGTAATTCCAAAAAAACGGTAACTATTAAGCTGTGTGATTGAATGATTTGTACATATACTGCATAAATTTTAACTGCCAACGTGCGGTATGCGAGTCCATATGGGTTTATGTTGACCAGCATGTTTGTATTGATTTATCCGATTTATCCTCACTGTATTTGCGGCGGCACCCGGCTTCCCACAACGTTTCATCAATTCTTAATTCAACCCCTAGTTTTCTGCGTGCAATGTGTGGCTGTTGTTGACTAATTTGCTTCTTTCTAGCCAAGAACTTCTGAAATGGAATGGGTGGGGTTATCAAGATTCAAAATTCGAAATTAAAAACGGAATTATTCACTTCACCGGCGATCGATATCCAATAGGAGAATTACAATTACCCTACTTCACACAGTTTGTTCATGATACTTTTGCTTTAGATTTTAATGAGCCTGCCAAAAAATCTCAGCCGCTACCAACTGAAGACATGTATCCCTCTCGCGTTCGCCCTAATCACTTGGCGCAGTTTAAGAAACTGAACCTTGACTACTCGGTGGAGGTGGTGGATAGAGTTATTCGTGCCCACGGGCAAACTCTCCACGACATACAAACTCTACGGGAGGGGAAATTCGCACGCATTCCCGACGTCGTAGTCTGGCCAAAATGCCATAGCGATGTAGTTCGCATTGTTGACTTGGCGCATGAAAATGAATTGGTCATCATTCCTTATGGCGGTGGAACCGCCGTGTCCGGCGCAGTCGAATGCCCGGCTCGTGAATCTCGTTGTATTGTGGCACTTGACACCTCACAGATGAATCGCATTTTGTGGGTGGATTATGATAATCTTGTCGCGTGTTGCGAAAGTGGCATCGTGGGCCAAGATCTTGAGCGAGAGCTTGGGCGCCTCGGATTCACGACGGGCCACGAACCCGACAGTTATGAGTTTTCTAGTGTTGGTGGTTGGGTTGCCACCAGAGCGTCTGGCATGAAGAAAAATGTTTACGGAAATATTGAAGACCTAGTGGTGCATGTGCGTATGGTGACGCCTTCGGGTGTCTTGGAGAAAAACTGTCAGGTACCGCGAATGTCCTGCGGGCCTGACTTTAATCACCTCATCTTGGGTAGTGAGGGCTGCTTAGGTGTTGTTACTGAAGTGGTGTTAAAAATACGCCCACTTCCTGATGTGAAGCGGTTTGGATCCATTGTATTTCCTGATTTCGAATCTGGCGTGCAGTGTATGCGAGATATTGCGCGAGAGAGATGTCAACCAGCATCAGTGCGCCTCATGGACAATGAACAGTTTAAGTTTGGGCAAAGTCTCAAGGCAGTGCCCGGCTTTCTTGCATCCATTAGTGAAGGACTTAAAAAAATGTATGTCACGAAGTGGAAAGGTTTTGACGTGCATAAGATGTGCGTGATGACCCTGCTCTTCGAAGGAAACCAAAAGGAAGTAGACGCTCATGAAAAACGCATCAATGATGTTGCTGCCCAATATAAGGGTATTCCTGCAGGTGAAACCAACGGCCTTCGCGGATATATGCTAACATTCGTCATTGCATACATTCGAGTAAGTACCTCTCAGCAGCAAGTTGAGAGTTGGCTAACGTGTTCTTTTCATACAGGACTTGGGGTCGGAATATAATATTGTGGCAGAATCATTCGAGACCTCCGTTCCTTGGGATCGAGCAGTGCAGCTTTGCAGGAATGTCAAACATACCATTGCAAAAGAGTGCCATAGGCGTAGAATTACTCATAGCCTTGTGTCTTGTCGGGTTACACAAACCTATGATGCAGGTTGCGTGATTTACTTTTATTTTGGTTTTCGTTACACAGACCAACAGGACCCTGTGAGCATCTACGCCGAAATAGAAGACAATGCTCGCGAGGAGATACTTGCCTCAGGGGGTAGCATATCGCACCATCATGGGATTGGCAAGTTGCGTAAGAGATGGTATCCAACAACTGTGAGCCAAGTGGGTGTTGCACTCTTCAATGCTGCCAAACGCGAACTGGACCCACGGAACGTGTTTGCCGTCGGTAATCTGGTTGATGCGAAGCTCTAACAGACGCTTTAGGCGCGATTTACCTTTGATTTACACTTGCAGGAAATGTATGTTATATGGGTGATTGATGGGTGCCGGCGTTTTGTGGTTCAATAATAAATAGTATTTGAATGTCATCTTTCATTGCTTGCTGATTTCTTGCAGTTAAGCAGGATTACACTTTTAATTGGTATATTATTTTGTTTATATAACTAGTGAAAACAGTTGCTGCTGGGACTCCACATTTTCGGGAAATTGTAACAAATATCACTTAATTAGTTTCTTTTAATACATCGATATATACATAAACTATAAGCATAAGTAAGAGCAATCGTAATAAACGACATTATCCTTTGGTTATTACACGAAATGACACTGACGACCGACATGTAGAACAATAACCCAAACTTAAATGGCCCTCTACGTGAACGAAAAAATGATTCACCTCTAGAGGTCTTACCGAGTTTGCAACTATTCGCACAAATTTCAGCATTTTTATTTCTTATGCAGAGCCCAATTAGCTGGAATTTGGTGTTAGTCCTCATCCAGGCGAAGCGGCGGACGATTAATCTTCCAGTCACGGTCGCTTGTACTGCAAAAGGACTCCTTTCTCAGCAACTCTTTTCGTGTATGCCTTAAAACAGTCAAATCGGCCAAACTACAGCGACGTGTTAACGTGGGTTTCTTTTTATTAGTGTGCAAATCGTTAGCGTTGTTTAACTCACTTTTCGCCTTGCAGAAGTCCAACAAAGTGGCACCAAGGGACATCAGCAACAGAGTGACGGCGACATAGACTACAACAGTGCTTTTTGCTTCGGCTTTACGGAAGTTCGGTAATTGATGCTTTGCTTCATTGTTCACGTCACCTGGCCAACAGCCACCGGTTGTGATAACAAATTCTTCGACAATTTTTGGTAAGATATGCGTGACTTGTTGGCTACTTGGCGTTGTGGGAGGTGGTTGAGGTATAACTCTTCGCTTCTTCGCCGGGGTCGGTACATTTGGTGGTGGCTCAAATTTGACAATTGTGGAACCCAGTGGCTCGACGATCTCACTGTTGCGAATCAAAAAAGTGGAGAGGTATAAAAGTAAGCAGACGCCAAATGAAGCGTAGAATATTGCATTGATGTGGTTGATTGTCGTCCGATTTGCGGTATCCATCTTGGTGACCGCTTCGGGGAATCTTTCCGTAATATGGATATTGTATATTACTTGATTTCAATGTGCCACGATGCACAAAAATGTGCTTATTGTGCTACATTTTTTACTAGAAGCACTAAATGCAAGGAATGGCGACACAAACAGAGGTGATGTCGTTCTGTTTATCAAATGCTATCTCGGTAATCGATATTCCACCTCTTGCATGGTCATTTGCGGTTGCGCACTACAGGAAATTTCTCGTGCTTTTTAAGCAATTAAAATAGCGTTTTAGATATGTCAAAACAAGCTATTTATCTAGAGAAAATCAAATATACGTTCGGTTGGGTCCTAAGTTGAACAGACGTATTTTTTGTAAAATTAGATATTGCTCTGCTTAGTATTGTGTTAAGGCTGAAGGACTGAATTTGGGGTTTATAAGGTTTGCTGAAAAGGTACAAATCTAACTTTCTTAATGTTGCTTTATGGTGAAACATTTAAATATTTCAATTTGCAAAGCTAAACCAGCGGATTGAATAGGTTTATTTGTATTCCTTTGCTTCAAGAGCCAAACTATTACTGGTAACATATTGAAAGTTGTTTACAGCTGGATTAAAAGTTAGTAGACACGTACTTCGTAGTTTTTCCAATATCCGGTATAGTTAAAGGTTGATCGGATTGACGAATTTCATCGTAGCATTCAAACAAATGTAGAGAACAATTCGATATTTTCAAAATGTGTTGACAATGCAATGTTTTTTTTTGGGAATATAAATCAGCACATGTGAACAAGGGTGCACTTAGGAATCTTATGGTTTCAGTACAAAACTCAGCATATTCAGCAGCAACTCAGGCATGCCGTGGGAGTTCTTGCACACGTCTATATATTCGTTTATCTAGGATGATGGCATTGAAGCGGACCTCTAAATTTCGCCAAATTCATGTATGTAAACATTCTCTCTCTCTTGCCTGCCCTTGCAGTTAAAGTTAAATCAAACCAAACCAACCATGTGTACCAAATGGTACACATTTGGATGTGGCGTGAATCTTGAAAACAAGCAGATTACATCTTTATATATGCAGAGATTTGGCACAGAATTTATCTTACCACCTGCAAATCTTGGTCGGCTCATGCAAACTTGATGAGCTGCTAACTCGACGGCGTGCGGCGGCGGTGGCGGTGGTTGGCTAAATGCGTAAATACATGTTTTCAGCAGTTTCACGGCGTAAAATGATTTCGAACTTTTTTTTTGTTACTTTAATTCATTTAACTGTTTAACTTGATCTGTCATCAAAGGAATTACTATATAAATAAATATTAATAAATAGTGTGTGCTTTTACATTTATATGAACATCAACATTATTAATCTTTATCCCTTTTGTAGCCGTATGCCGGGTGTAGGGTTTCGAAGTGTTGGATTGTGGGCGTACTGTTACTTGTCATAGATAGACACTGTACTCTACCTTCTACCAGGCCGCGCGGAAGCTGAACCGTTTGTTTGCATGGATGCAAACTTCTCTTCGGTTTTTTATATTTATTATATATATAATATAATAACATAATAAATAATGCCAACTATATTCAATAATATTATTAGTCATAAACGTTTGCATCAAGGAAAATTTTTGAATTTCTTTCGAAAAACCTATAAATGTTTTTGGGCTGATATGGTAAGTTAAAAACTCCTTTGAGTTTGTAGAATACATTTCTACAATACACTTCTAAAATGTTCTATTGAATTGCTTTTTCAATTCAGTGTCCTGTGAATTCAGTGAACTTGGCTTCAGAATGTGGCAACCCTGTGTGGAAATTCCTGAATTGCACCGGACAGCATGACAGCAGTGACTGAAACAGTTGTCAAATTCAAAAGTAGGTCACGTTTACCCTCATATGCCTCAATCGTCCGAATGGAAGGGCATAATCAAATTGATCTCACTTTACATGTAGCTTTAAATTAGTTTTGGGTAAATATAATTGTTCGCCCACGGGTTGTAAATGATCTATAAAGTTAAGGGCAATGTTTTAATCCTTCACCGCAACTTGCCATTGACGTGAGCTTCTGGCGCTGTGCACAGGTATAACGCATTGCAGTGATGATTTGTTTTATCATGTGTTTTAGGTTTCTTAGTCTTACAGCACACAGAAGATGGCAAGTAACGTGCCTGACGTCATTTATTGCTGTGAAATTTGTGGTTTAGAGAGTCTCTCAGAAGATGAGTTTCGCTTGCACACACATTCTGCTCATGTCGAAGGGAATGCAGTTTGCCCATTTTGTCAATTGGGCAAGATTTCGCCATCTGAGCTACTGCTACATGTTAATCAAGCACACCTAGACTTCTTAACACCAGAGTCAGAGATGAACATGTCCTTTATTGATGATACTAGTCCTGAGATGAATGGTGAGTGTAGCTTGGGTGCTGTATGGAATGATGCGCATCGGAATGGTACAAATAATGGCTCAATCAGCCACAACATTAACAATATCAACATAGCTCCAAAGGTAAACACTCTCTGTTTTTAAGGCAAGCATTACTATATTCATATTGCAGCATAACCTTGTGAATGGTGGAGGAGAGATCAGTCCTGTGAGTCCTTCAAGAAATGGCCACCATGGACATGGCTCACCATTAAGGACAAGCCTCAATTTGAAATTGAAAAATTCTGCAGCAAATTTGCAATGTTTGATGTGTAACTATACATGTGACAGCCCAAATGAACTTGAAGGGCATATAAACAGGTGTGTTCATCATTTGCATTTGTCTTTATTTAGTATGGAAGCATGCATGAGATACAAATTAGGTGATGAAAGAATTATATACATAAATGCTTGTTAAGTGACAGTTAAAACTCAAAAAAGGAGAAATTTTATTGCAACTTACTTTGTAATGCATGTTTATGTGCAGCATTAGCTTATTTTGCATTCTTTTATTGTGAATGTTTTCAAAGAGAGGTTTTTATCTAGGCAACATTTTGATTTAACGTCGCCATCCGTTGGTGGTTCAACGAGCGAAGTTTTTGAATGTCCGATATGCCTAAAGGCGTTTAAGTCGGCCCCTGACTTGGAACTTCATGTCAATATTGAACACAAAGATGTGCTATCTCCTGTGTCTAGTTCTAATTTCTCTTGTCCTGTCTGTGGCATTACACTGGAGGATGAAAATGTAAGATGAACACATTTGGCATGTGCATCGCTTACCTCAAAAATTAATTTTTTCTAGGGTGAAGGTGCCAGCCGTCACGTAGAAAGTCATTTTCCAGCTACCTCACCCGCCCCAGCCGAACGGGAAGCACTTCGTAAGCGGGAACAGCGGGAGTTTGAAATGCTACGTGCTCAATATGGCATGGACGACCAAGGCAACTTTCGAGAGCAGTCTGTGACAAATATGCAGAGGGCTGTATATGCTGGGGAAATGAGTGTGGCCGATTATTACGAAAGGACCCTCGACCTCCGAGCTGCTGAAAGCTGCGGCGTGGACGATGGCAGTTCAGTCACTCGCACCATAGTGCCACGGGTACGAGCAATGAGTTGCACGGCAACAAATGTGGCACGCACGCTTACCTGCTCTTGTCTTGACCACTATGCCTCCTCGTATGGCGATCGCGGCTGGGGCTGCGGCTATCGTAACACGCAGATACTCTTCTCCAGCCTGCTAACGCATACCGGTTTCAATGAGCGTCTTTATACAATCTGGAAGGATCACAAACCGCCTCGCAGTTCAGTTCCCAGCATATCACGTTTGCAGAGCCTTATCGAACAGGCGTGGGCGCAGGGTTTTGATATACAGGCAAGCATCCAGTCTTATTTATATGGATGGCATTGTGACAGTTTCATATTTTAGGGCTCTGAGCAGTTGGGCAGCAAATTAGTGAATACGAGAAAATGGATTGGTGCTACCGAAGTGGCTACATTGTTATCTTCACTACGCATTCGTTGCCAGTTGGTGGACTTCCATCGGCCGACTGGGCCTTGCGGGTCGCACACGGAACTCTTTAATTGGGTCCTAAAATATTTTGAAGGTTTTGACAATGGAGACTTTATTGCGCCTCTGTATTTGCAACATCAAGGTTAGATGAATCATCTCTCTATTTCTCAGCTGTCATCTCATTGCGTTTCAGGTCATAGTCGTACGATAATGGGTATTGAAGTGCAGAAAGATGGTGCTTTAGTACTACTGGTCTTAGATCCTAGTCATTCGCCGCAGCAAATGGCTCAGTTTGGAGATAAGAGTTCCGCCGCTGGTGCGCTGAGATTGCTGCGAAAGTGCGAGGCTGCCATGAAAGCAAAACAATACCAAATTGTTGCGGTCGTTGGAACGATTGACACTGAAGAACAATATCAAGTAATATATTTTAATTCAGTTGCATTATACCAGGAATCATTGAATTCACAACTTTTGCAGCAAAGTAAAATTCTTCGAGGATTACGAATTCCACAGGATTGGTGAGCAATGGTGAACATTGCAGTAATATCCTGTGTACCTGGGAAACAACAACAGAACATTAAGTTCCAGCCAGCAATCATGGACTAGCATTCAGTCACCAAAATTAAAGCCATGTAATTTTAAAACTAAATCAACACCACCTTTGCTGTTCAAAGAGATAGGCAAATCTATGTTCTTCTATATTATCTGACTTATGCAGTCGGGTGTTATCACAAAACTGTTGTTGACTACTCTTAAATCGGATTGGCTCCGCTCTTTCGCACGGTTGAATACTTGGCTAGTACTTAATTGACCATTGTTTACTTTTCACAACGCGCTGAATTCAGTTGGATTACGCTTCTAAGGCAAATGAAGAATAACTTACGAGCACCTTTGCGCCTGTATTTAGAAGCAGTGCGGTTACAAACGTTATATGATATTTATGAAACATAGTTTTAATATGAATTTCGAACCGAATTAGTACAAATCAATTAGTGCAAATAATGAATCAGTTTAGGAGTGGGGGGGAGGTGTTTGATACACTTCTGATATAACAAAATGTATAAAAAAATATTGTTAAAATTGTGATAGGCTTTGTTTTCTCGGTTTTTAAAACAAAGTTTACTAACCATTGCTCCTGAATCGTGTAATGTTGTAATTGCTTTCATATCTGTACCTGCAAATTTCCCTCTGGCAGGAGTTGGTTCGGAATGAAAATAGCACTAGCAAACTCTATCCGTTCCATGCAAAAGCTATAGCAATAATTATCAATAGTTTTTGTATCCTACAAAATACTGTCCTACGCTTGTTTCTATTCAACTGCCTTTAAACCAGGGGTAGTTTGCAGGCGAAGCCTTATTTGGAGACACCATCACGCATTTCAAGCATGTGTGCTTGCCAGCATTACAACTAAAGCGAATATATTTAGGCGGCTTTAGTGGGACAATAAGTGGCCGGCAATAAACGTTCGTACAGGTACACCGTCATGGTAACGATAGCTTACAATTGGCTTACTTGGTTTCAATATTCGATTGACGTACGTTCTACCTGCTTCCTATTTAACTTAGTTGTGGTTCGCACATATAATATGCACACGAGAAAGACAACAAGTTACACATAATATCACGAAAGTTGCCAGAATGTTTGAAAATTGCGAATTTGCTTTCTCATCTCGGTAGCAATTTTTAAATTATCCTTATTTTTAACTTTAAATGCTAGTGAAGTTGCTAAAGAAATATTTAAATATAATAAAATAAGAATGGAAACGAATGGGATGTCTGCGTTCCTATACCATCTCGACAATATATGTGGGTCGCTGCCTCCTGCGCAGACCCAGCATTGAATTTGGACGTAATCATTTGGGGCAATCATCTTATTAATATCTACAGGGGCAACATGCCAATCCCCATTATTATTATTTGTGTTTTTGGAGATTAGCATGGATGAAGTTGTATTTGTTGCTTTAAGCGAAAGTCTTCTACTGGGTAGATGTCAGATGAACCTGGCACTAAGTAAGGGAATAAGAGAAAAAAGCTCGGTACTTCGTAGTACTCCTGAATAAGTGTGAATCAACTTTGAATAATAACGCTGCAATTGTAGAACGAACAAACTGTGTTAACTGCAGGGTGCTTGCCTTTTTATAGCAATTGGGTACATTTTGATCAATACACAAGGAATGGCGGAAATGAGGGAAAATCTCCTACCTTAAAAAAATATTTTATAAATATTACAGATTATGGATTGTTTGTATTTACGAAATAGTTCTTCTATAAGTTCCACAACTTCAAAACTTTCCATTCTGCATACAGAGTTGGAACTAAGAATTTCATTTCATTGTAATGAAAGGTAATGTAATCATGGAAGCTTGGTGTGCTGTTTGGTATGTTACACTGTTTGATACCAGCAATAGCCGAATTTTGATTTTGACAATTATGTAAAATTTCCTTGCGAATCCAATGGTGTAAACCACATTCCTCTTATGGGCGCGGTTGATTTTTAATTTAAGCCCAAAGTTCTTGCTCTAAATTTGCAGTTTTTTCTTAATAGCAGACAAATAAAGCTACACAATTCCTTATTATAAGAAATCATAAATGAGTTTTTCAGGAATTCAATTTTGCATAAATTGATTGTTATACTAGAACACTGTAAAATTTCACCGAATCGCCTACAATTTTGATGGACCTTGCTTGCGTTTGAAATGCCTCTTGCCATATTTACCAAAAATCAACTCGCGTCTTCATTTGTTTCGAACAGTGTAACACGCTCATGTAACATGTAACGCATAATTGCTGCTATTTTATAATGCTGAACCACATGTCATCTATATCAGTAGATTACATTTTCAAAAGCTCAGAACTAAATTCTGTTACATTAGATACACTTTTGTGTAACATAACTGAACAGACCACTATGGTTTTGAAGAATGCAAAATTCATGGCGTAGAACATTGAACAAATCCCAAGAATGATTTCAGGAAATAACAACCTAATTGTAGACGTAACATCCTTTCTAACATTCTTTCCGGTTGTGCAGCGAGGTACTTGTGCTGATAAAATTGATGAATGTATTCAATCATTTTTGGTATGGCCAAATATTACAAAGCACGGAGCATTAGAACGCATCGGAAGTTTGCGAAGTTTTCATATCTTTTGCTCCAAATAGGGAATAATTATTATTCAACCGTAAGCGGCAAGATTATGTTAAAAGCTTTATATCCAACAAATAATGGAGCTGAGGTTGTTAGATGGTAATGAAATTTGTGTAGAATTTTTTAACTCTTCCTCTACTTCATAGACGAAATTCCAAAGCTCATTATTGAATGCTGTTATGATATTTTAATCAACCGAAATTATGCAATGGACCAGAATTTATAGTAATAGCACAATATCGAAATATATCTAATGCTTCATTTCTATCGGATTGTTGTCATGACGAAATACTGTTTATGCCATGAATTCCATTGATGCCATCAGATTACCCACTTTATCGACGTATAAGACACTGAAAATTGTCCAAGTGGTTTTGATTAAGTAATATGCTGAAGAGTAAGTTTGCCAAGGAAAGAAGAATTTTAAAAAAGTCATCATGGCACCTTAAAAGCATGTATCAAAAATCAATCAAGTTATTTGATGTGGGAGCAAATTATAATCAAAACAACCGAAAGACGAATAGAATGTAATATTAAGCGTTAACAAGTAATGCGAGTGAAACCATGGCTACACTGAAAAAGGGTTGAAATTAATATTATTAATATAATATTAATACAACGTTAGAAATAAATAAAAGCATATATTCTCTTAACTCTATAATGTACGAAGATGGGTAAAATATTATTATATTAACTAGTAAATAGGAATTTGATAATAGATCGGCTTTAATTTAATATTTTATTAAACTTGAGACGTAGGTATGTCTGCCAGGTGGGTGGAGAATAAATGGGATCTGGGTTTTTCGATGGTAGAAAGGGTAAAAATAAAAATGTTCTTATTTTAACCGTTTCTTTTAAATGGAAGAAAGAATAGTGGAAATAGAAAGGATTGAATATAATGAATATGATAATACAAGGAATACTTGGGTATCTGGAATGGGAAAATAGGAAAGAAGGGAGTAATAGGAAAGGAAGTGATGGATTGGGAATGTATATAGGGTATGCAAGATCTGTATGGAAGGAGTAAATACATGGGAGCATGTGTTTAGGGAATGCAAAGGAATGGAGGAAGGTATAATGCGTAGCAGAAATGGTTTGAGAGTGTGCATGAATGCAGATGGGCGAGGAATAAATATATATATATATATAACAGTATTATAGAATGGAGGGCCAGAGGGTACAGAAACAACGTTCACGTATAAATCAGGGCTTGAGAGAATGCGAATGGTAAAAGGTCAGAACTATAGAAGCAAATGTAAATAGAGATAAGATTATGTAAAAGAATAAAAATATGCCAATAAAAGATATATTACTACTACTTATACTTGAGGGAGTATGGGTTTTAAAATTGAAAAGTCACCCTGATCCAATTCAATTAAACAAATATAACATTTAGTAAAAAAAAGTTTAGTAAATGTTGACGCATCATGAATTTGGGAATTGCGGAATAACTATGGGAAGTTATTTTAGAGTTGGCAGAGGTGCCAAGATTAAGTTAAAAATAAACCAAAGCCTTTCATGCCTTCCATGCACCGTTTGGGTAGACAGCACACGCAGTGTGAGATAATAATTCGACCATGCCGGAAGACAAGGCAAATTTGTGCGCGGTTTGTCAAAAACACGCAGCACAACGATGCACCGCATGCAAGCTAGTGTCTTATTGTTCAAAAGAGCACCAAAAAACACATTGGAAGGCGCATAAAGCCGCATGTCGCCCATTTGAAGTAAATCATTCATTTTAAAACCAATTTTGCCATTACTTTGCATTATTGTAGGTGCAAAATATTGCCAACGTGGGCCGTTGCTTAGTTGCTACAAGAGATCTTGCAATAGGAGATTTAATCTTAACCGAAGAGCCCATTGTATATGGTCCAAGACCGCACATGATTGAGAAGGGACCAGTGCCGTGTCCCGGATGCTGTCGACTCATCTATGCTAGTAGGGCCCCAAGATGCGAAGGATGTGATTGGCCAGTCTGCAATACGGAGTGTGATGGGCTTAGGGATCCAAGAAGACATGGATATGAATGTTTTCTTATTGGTTTGCGAGCACATCGAGCTCTCGACAATTTGCATGATTATTACAGGTATATATGAAATTACGATATAGCACAACAAAAAATTATTTTCAAGCCTCCTAGGCAAAATGTCCTCCTAGTTGTGCGATGTCTCTTGCTTCAACGTCATGGCGGAAAGAAATGGTCAAAATTCCTTGAAATGGAATCTCATTTTGATAAGCGTAAAAAAGGAACCCAAGTATATAAGTAATTACTTTTCAACCCTTGTTCAGCAGCGCATGTATATATTATGTTTTATGTTTATGCGCTAGGGAGGTCGATGAGAGAGTTGTACAATATCTATATCAATTTATCGACAAACTCAAAGCTCTTGAGGTAGCTACAAAGAGTGTTGTGCTTTCCGATGTATCGGCGGAGACTATTCATAAAATATGTGGAATAATTGATGTTAATGCATTGGAAATCAATCAAGATGCTGAATTATCAGCTCTCTACCCAACTGCATATTTGATGGAGCATAGTTGCGTAAGCAATACCACCTACACGTTTGATAATGTAGAAAAGCAGTACAGAATAACTGTACGCGCTGCCGTACCCATCAACAAAGGTGATCACATTACAACCATGTACACCCATGCACTTTGGGGCACTCAGGCTCGCAGAGAACATCTGAGAGATACGAAATATTTTTCTTGCGAGTGTAAACGCTGTGCCGATCCCACTGAGCTTGGCACTTATCTCAGCGCTTTACGATGCATGGGTACCGAAAAGCAGCCATGCAATGGGATTCAACTTCCATTGAATCCCTTAGACGACAAAACAGAATGGGCTTGTGACACATGTCCGGTCCGAGTTGCATCTGCCGATGTTGCCTATCTTGTAAATCAAATTGGGGAGGAGGTTGATGTAATCCAAGTCACAAATCCTAGTATTACCGATCTGGATGGCATGCTCACGAAAATGGCAACATTTCTGCATCCGAATCATTATCACATATATTCTGTAGAGCATTCGTTAGTGCAATTGTATGGGTATCAACAAGGTTACACCGCCAGTCAAATAACCGATGAATTGTTGAAGAGGAAATCGACAATTTGTCGTCGGTTGATTGAAACGACAGAGACAATTGATCCAGGAAATGCGAGGCTTGGCTTGTATTCCGGAGTGTTGTATCATGAACTCTATTTGGCAAACATGACGTTTGTTAAGCGCAAATGGGACGTAGGTATCAAAAAGGATTTGGTTTTGCTGCTGAGGGAAGCTCAGGATTGTCTGGGCAAATCGAAGAAAGCTCTAATGTATGAAATATTGTCGTCATCGGGTGAGAAGCTATTGCAACTTATTGAAACATCGTTTAAGGAGTATAATAAATGGGTGGTAAGATACAAGGTCGATACTACAGCAAGTTACTGAAATTAGTAACTTGGTATTTTTCAACTGCAGCAATTCCAAGTTTAGTTGAAGTGCAGAGCTCAGATGTCGAAGAGAGCTTATATATACTAGAATTGTTTTCGTGTTTTTTATCAAAACCTAGCAGAAGAGAACCAACCATTCATTTTAATGCGTTGTTTGTTATTCGTTTATATATGTGTTATGTAATGTAGGTAGACACATAATAAAAACTTAAATTTTGCAAACAATACAATGAAACAGCACAGCTCCATAGCTCAGTCGGTGAGGTTTCCATACTATAGCAGCGACAGCGAATGTTTGGGAGATACGAGATGAGATAATTTAATGAAGAAATAAAATTTCATAAAAAACATATTGACCAACATGGGCTACTTTAAAACATGCGGCCCAGAAAACTGTAAAAAGCCAATGAAAGTATTAATAACCCTTTCGTACCCTGCATGCAATACTGGACCTACTGTGTCTAACATCCCATGTCATAGTCATGTTTTAAACTGCACTAAGTCAATTTGACTACCATGGTCAAGATCAATCTTAAGGCGTAGGAACGGTGGAAGTATAAACGCAAAACAAGCTTTCGTTTTCAATCACACTTCGGGGCTGACTTGAGTGACGAAATCAATATATTTCGGGCGTTCAAGTGATCATGTAAGTGAAGGAAAATTCCCAGTAGCATTATGTCAAACAGCGGGATATTAGTTAAAAGTTGTAGTTTATAAAGGCACTGAATATAGAATATGAAAGATCTGTTTTTATGACTAGATCACCTGCCATCGAATCATGAACATTTTCTATAAAACGCATTAATAATTAAAATCGCGAGTGCCAACTTCAATTGTTTTATGATAGTTATTGCCAACATGTGGACACCATATTTATCAGTGCTGAAGTATTCATATAGATTTGACCATTGCATATTTTTTCTTATCTAATTAAGCCCGTGGTTTTAACTACGAGACCAGTTGGACAGCTTCAACAAGGCCACGTGGAATTAAACTTTTGTTTATTTTGTTAATCTCTTTCTTTGTATCTCTTTTATTCTCACTTTGTATTAATTACACATTTTCCTTGTATCCCCGGAGTGGGAATAATTGCTGATGCTCATTTTTGAAAATATAGACTCTCATTCTCTATAATGATAATCCTTTGTCTGAGATGTTCACGATGATTTTCCTCCTTTTTTCATGCAGGGGTAGTTATTAAAGTTAAAGGTAGTCCTTTACTATATCGGTATAGAAAATGGTTCCAGGAAATACCTACTAATCTCGCGACCTTGAAACAGATAAGCAGATCCTAGCCGCATCGGCTACTAAAATCATTTACTGTATCTAGCTGTAAGAGGAGAATTCAGTAAATTAAGTAAATGTCAAGCACAAAACTATAACAAACAACATTTTTTTAAATTACTTGTAACTCTTCATGCAGTGTCTACAGGAAGGACATATCTACTTACCCACAATCACCACAGGCAAGAGGTCATTGCAGTACAATACAAAGAGGCCTCAGCAACTGTGACAGGAGAAATAAATGTGTAGCGTCGACGTGCAATTGAGATATAGATACCCGGGACCGGGTGGTAGAATACTATATGAGGTTACACGCTTCCTCACTTATACTATATGTGTAAGACCCAACAAGCAGCTATGACTTCGCCTCCACCATTGCGGAGTCTGGACTCCAAAAGCAAACAATGAGATAGCTCGAGTGCGATGCTGCCGGTATGCACTTTATGTACATCATATGAAGGAACGACTCTAATTACATCTTGATTATACAAAGCAACACCATAAAAACTAAATAGTGAATTTGCATCTGTTGCCGATATAGGGAGAAACCCAAGTATCGGCAAACCTTCTACAAACGTCATCAGCATACCGGATGCGTCTGCCAATGGATTTATTGTGGACATGTTTACTGCAAATTTATTACGACCCTTAACAATACGTCTTGTTTCGGCGCTGCGTCGCCTCACCATAGTACCATAGATTTTAAGCTGGTCCTTCTACAAACATAGTAATTAGTCGTAAATGTTCCACGTGCTTGGGTGACGTACTTATATATATTATAAAACCAGAATTCGCAAAAAAAAGTTGCGGCGAAAAGACATCTAAATCCATGCAGTCTACCGAAGCGGATGTGACAAGGTTCCTTTGAAAACAATTGCCCAGTCACATAATATGAAGTAAAACTCCTTATTGTGTAACGAAGCTCATTTCAACAATTTCTACAAGAATTTCTTGGTCATGCCAATCAGTCTTTTCAATATCCATTCAACCATGAGGCAATTGGAGAGTTAAATTTCTACTTGGACTTATGGCCGGAATCCTACAACCTCCTCGCACTCAGGGCTCACGAACAGACCTGCCGCTCCCACGAAATAAAGCGTCTCACCACATTGTTCGCTCTAGATAAACAACTCTATATACAACGCGCGTTAAAAGGCGTATCCAAGCTTTGTCACCAGACTTTAATAACAACGAGGAAGCAAAATCGCCAGCAGTAACTGCAAAGGCCACCGTAACATATATTCTATTCATTAGAAGTGTGTCCTCGACAGTCTCTAATAAACACAGCACATTATCGCCGATCTTCTAGCCAGCTTACCTCCCAAAATCCAAACACGTACTCGTAGAGCCGTCATCAAACTTACTTTACCACAAGACTAATCTTATGGAGAAAAATTGTATACTCTATATGGATGAGGCCATCAGTATCTCCAACCGGGCGCAAATCTCATACTTTTGAGCTGTTTTCAATCATAATCTCCATAATAATCTGAGTGTATACTTAATCATATGCCCAACGCCTAATTTGGTTGCAATGATGACTTTGAATTGTCACGGTATGGATGTAAGTTGGATATACCTCCTTCCATGAATTATTTTCAATTCTTTCTGCTAGCCATCGTTCCTCCTTTTCGATTATGTAGTTTTTAGAATGAATTTTTTCCTTGATATTTATTATTCTGGAAGTTATACTGTCTGGACTGTGGGATGTCTTCAAATAGGTTTCTAGTTGGTAATTAGATTGTCTTCTTTTCTCTGGACAGTGCCGATTAAAAGTACAATGTCCACAGTAGTATTTCTCGCTGACACATACATCTGTGTATTTGGAATAGTTAACGGTTTTCAAAATAATCTGGATCTGGGTTGTATACGTACTGGCTGTTGGCAGTTTTCTTTATTTTGGGATTCAATCCCACTTAGATAATCCAAGGCCTTACTAAGATATTAAATATAACTGCATTATAACATTTGTCTAAATCATAAATGTTGATTAAAAGAATTGCGGACGAATATACATAAGCCGCATAATATCTTCAGTAATCATTATATTGTTACGCTATTGTTTTCATACTGTGGAAGGTTGGTCGTGTACGTCGAGGTATGGTGGCGACTGGGTGAGTTTACTGGAGAACACTGGGTGGTAGCGAGCGGCTGCGTGGTGACGATTACTGTGAATTGATGGCGTCCTCTTCGATGCTGACTCTGGAGGATCTTCGCGACTGGCTTGCTGTAACTGGCTGTGGATGACTCTGACTGTCCACTACTGACTGTCGATGGATGACTCGCTATGGCTCTCGGTGGTTGACTCGTTCTGGGTCTCTGCTAGTGACCGCCCTCTTTCATTTTCTATCCCGCTATTTAAAGCCCTTGAAAGGTCTTTGGCGAGATTTCGGAGGCTATGATTAGCGGGAAAAAGGTTACGTTGGATTTCCCGAGAAGTCAAGCTAAGGATGTGCAGGTACCAGTACATGACGGAGTTTCGCGGGTTTTGTTGAAGGAGATCGAGGTATATTGGGTTCGGAACGTGTAAATACCCGAGGCTATTGGTTTATGGCCCGGGTGCTGTAAGATTTCTTCGAAGGTCGGATTTGGGAAAGTGTAGAATATTGGTTTATGGGTCGGGTGCTGTAAGATTTCTTCGAAGGTCGGATTTGGGAAAGTGTAGAATATTGGTTTATGAGTCGGGTGCTGTAAGGATTCTTGGAAGGTCGGATTTGGGAAAGCGTAGAATATTTTGTTTAATGTTGAATGAATGTAGGGATTTACAATACAATACAATAGAAAAAACAAAAGCAAATATTGTTATATCATGCTTTGATTGAGTTACAACAATTCTCTGTAGTAAAACTATGATAATTTAACCAACATGTATAGTGCTTGCAACTTTCCTTACCATTTCTGCACTCTTTGTTCCGGTCAGATGATTGTCAACGTAAAAATCGTCCTGTAGCATGCTCGCTTTATTGTTACATTCTATTTTCTCGTCTTTGCTTAATTGGCTTTCATTGCAAGGCAGGAGTCTGATGTGAATTTGCTCAATAGATTTTCCCTACATCAGCCGTCATGGACATTTTGCACGTTTATTATAGTAGTGTAAAGTACAATAATGCTTTGTAATTCTGGGCATGAATGTATTTGTTCATTGAAATTTTTCCAACTTGTGATTTTTCTTCCTGTATCAAATACCATGCAAAGTTTGCCTATTGTCCTATTCGTTTTCTTGACAGAATGATGAGGAATAGTATTTCGACTGCCTTTGGTCTCGACTCAACTAGGTCTAGGAATGAATCAGTAAACGAGATGTACCCTCTTAATTTATTTACCACATTGTAGGGTGGTATTATTTAAACCGTCTAACTTTCAAAATTTGGCTAAATTGTAGTAAAAGTATACTTCTGAGTTAGAACTGCAGCTGCTCGATCCTCCTGACATTATCCAAGCGAGTTCTGTATTTTGCGAAATCATGCCATGGTGCTTCAAAAATCTGTCGTTATCTGGTTAATTCATACAATTGTAACATGCCTTTTGTAATGAACGAAGATTGGAAGCCCTGAGAACATCATTGTTGTTGCCAAAATGCCGACATCTTTCCCATTTTCAACCTTGAAGTTATAACATGGTCTTTTATTATTTTATTGATTTTTCTAAAGCTTGATTGTAATTGTTATGAAACGTTGATGTTACAATGAATCTATTCCTTTGTCACACACGTTTTAGTTTTAAAATTACACAAGCATACTCTTCTTGAGAATATTCTAATTAATTGTAGATGCCCCACGTGCTGTATGTCACATGACTTGCGTTCTTGTACCTTCGTGTGATTGTTTTAGTCCTTCTAGAAGCCAAAACCTGCCTTTTGCTACTCAGTTACTCATAGACCACAAGATATAATCATCCGTTTGCAACAAGCGATACCCACTGTCTCCGTACGTTATGTTATTGGTAAATAAATAAAGTTTGTTACTTGTCACATCAACGCTTCTTAAAATCTACGTAATGCTTCACTTACGTCAAGCCAGGCCATAGTAATTTTGGATAACCTAACCTGATTGATTGATACCTGAAATTTTTAATCGATTAGATAAACAGGGTTTATATGTAAGTAACTGGACAATCCATTTACCGGTAAATTCAAGAAAAAACTTTTTCGAGCACTTCAGATAAAATACCCAAAATTGGCGGATTGATGCAAAAAAGGTATACATTTTTGATTGCCTTAGGGTTCTAACATTTTGCTGTATTTGCTTGTCATGATTTTACATATTGATGCCTTCAGTGCAGTTAAGTTGATATTGATTCTATTCCTTTTGGTTTATGTTGAATCTTCTATGATGGCGCTAATCTTTGTGCTTGCTTCTGAAAAGAGGTACGTACCATTGTAATGTATTGAGACAATCGGCATCAATTAATTGTATTTTGTCTTCATGATGATATCAACTGCTGTTGGCATGTCATTTGGCAGTACAACCGAGCAAATACTTGGAAATTAATAAGTTTAAGTTATCTTGCGGTCTGCCTCATCACATCATTCCTCAATAAGCTAATTATATTTCGAAATAGCCAAAGTCATAAAATTGTTGACAAAATACGGAGTTTTCAAATTTATCTAAATGTAGTGTCTGCAGTATGTAGATAACTAAACTAGTTAGTAATGTCTATTCTACTTTAGTTTTTGTTTTTGGGGTCTACACAACATCTAAATTAATTTCTCAATTAATCTCGATACAACGCTACACAACGGTGCAAAACAAAAAGAAGAATTTTGAATTTTGGAAATAGTTCTGGAAAGACAAAGTTAAAACACAATTAAAAAAATCATTGAACTAGTCAATTTGAAGTTGTCTTCAACAATATTCCTTATTTATATTGTACTGAAATTTACCTACTAGTGAACTTCCTTCGCTCCAAAAAATACGTTGCAACTACAAAAAGCTTAGGATGAACAATTGTGATAGCATTGTATTAATCCGATTAATGTCCATGTCAGTGGATAAGGATATCGATCATCCTATACAATAGATTTACCACGAATTCCGGAAAGATTCAAACTAACGAAGGCTACACATCGAAACAACGTTAACAATCTAGTAAGTGTCAAAGTAAACTCATCTCAATATCATCAGCCACTTTGAAACCAAGTCTACGAAACTGTTGAATACAATATGACTTTGAATAATCAATTGTTAGAGAGCGTTATATAAGTTTTTAACAAGTGTCCTTCAGAAGCGCTATAACGAAGACTTAAGCTTCACGAAGCAAAGACCTCGCATTTACCTCTCTCATAAATCCAAATTATTGACTGTGTTTCCAAATATTTAATAAAACCCACAGACACATGTAATTTAATTACTTATAAATTAAATTTGTTGTCGATTTTATGTCGGTTAGGTTTGTAGGTTATAGTTATGGTTGTGGCAAATAGAGGGCGTGCGGAATGGTCGAAGTCGTGCAAAGCTAAGAAGACTGAGAGGTGTTAACGTAGTTAACGGTAAAGTTGTGAAGAGGTTAGGAAAGCGCGTGTTGAAGAAAGTGAAGGATTGGTGAAAAATGATGCTGTAAAGTAAAAAAAAAAGATTATATACTCTAGTTGTAAGAAAAATAGGCAACAAATTATTAAAATAATAATAAATTTCATTGGTATACTGATTACATTATTAAAATGGTGAAATATAAATATTCGTTTTTTTCATTTATTAAGGATTTTTGGTTGCGCATTTGGTATGGTCAAATATTATGAATATATTGCCAACCAATCTGAACTGTTCAATGCAATAAATGTAGTTGTATTCAAAGGGCAATATTCGTTGATAAATGTACAATAACGTTTAACTACATTGGAACAATAAATTAGTGTATTTTGATGAAGCAAATTTGAAGTGTTTATTCCAACATGTAGAAAGGTAATGTATTGCCTAATTACATACGAATAAATCATTGGACAATGCAATATTATATAGGAAACTATATTACTTTATTACTAATATTATATATTACTTTGTAGGTAACAAAAAACATAGAAGTAAGTTTAAATTGCCTTGTTGCAAATTTCTTGTGAGAATGTAATGTCTGCAAGTTGAAATAAATAAATTCATCAACAAAGGAAAGCAACATGCTGCATCACTGTGTTGTCCATCCTGAGATATTTGTCAGTGGTCAACAACTTCATACTTTTTTTTTTATTATTTGCAGATTTCAATTTATTCTTAATGGCTACCCTGCACAAATATATATCACAAAGCTACATTTTTGATGTAGAATTTCACAATGACTTCCAGACCTGGACATTCTCAAGTCTCTGCCACTTCGATGAATACTAAATTGCAATACTAACATTTTCAATGGATGCAAAAACATAAAACACGTGGTATTAAACCACGTGCTATAGGATAGAAAGGATGCGACATATATAAAATACCAGGTATGTTTGACTGGTTTGTTTTTTTGTTTTAAATATTTGTAAGCTAAGACAGTTGAATTTTTTTGAAGTGCCATGTTGATTGCTTCTAACAATTTAAAACAATTTTCTTTGCATACTAAATTGCTATACTAACATTTACGATGTATGCAAAAAAGAAAATAAAACACGTGGTGTTGAACCACTAAAGGGTAGAACGGATAGAAGCAGAGAAATTGTAAGAAGACATTCTAAAACGGTTTTTAGTACTTACTGGTTCGTAGTTATTACCGAAAGTAATATATTTTTTTGGTTCAATACAGGAATGCTAGAGCTGCGGAAAGACAAGGCACATCTACGTTGCAGAGTAACTCGATCTTCCTGGCTTATCAGCACTGCACATAGACTATTTCCATTGGCATCCCTACTTTTTGGAAGTTTTGCCTAGGATCGATAAAGGCTCTGGCGCTGCTACGGCCGAAGTACGACGAATATTCGTCGGCCTAATTTAAACTTACCCACGCTTTGTTTCTTTAAAAGTGAAGAAGGTGAAGATGCCACAAATGCTGGAAACGCATACATTTTACTATATTTATATTTCTCGGACAAACACAAATTTACTATGGTTTGTAACAGAAGAAATTTAAAATACATGCAAGCTTTTCATAAAGGTTGGAGATTTGTAGCATCGTACATTTACATTTTCAAGATGCTTGAGTTCGAAATCATTCACGATTTCACTTTTAAATTAGTAAATTTCAAATTAGCAGGGAGTTCATAAGTGTGCTCTGGTACTTATGGTTACTTTGCAGTATATTTTACCAGCAGAGTAAGAAAGACAGGGGAAGGTTGTTTAGAATGCAAATTCTTTTTGGTTTTGTCCAATTTAATTGGAATTAATAAGTTTCACTCTTGCATATTTAACCTGTGCAAATGCGTAGGGAAGCTCTGGAAACGTGTATTGCTGTTAATTAACAAGCCTTGTATATTTGCAAATTCTGATTGTAAAGTACATGATTTAAATTCGGTATTCCTTTGGCATACCATTTACGGTAAATACGTTGACGACTAATGTTAACAAAATTGCGGTCAGAGGAAATTTTCTGAAGCATAGATCTAGGAAACATCAAATTGATGAAGTGAAGAAACTTATAATAGAAACTTATATTAATACTTACGGCTGTATTTATTGTTCTAACTCATTTGATCTGTAGCGCTCTTTAGTATTCGCTAAAAATGTCAAAAAATGTCATTGATTTATTATTTAAACTGCGGCACTTGTTTTTTGAAAATTTATGATACCAGTTTCATATTGGTCTAGTTTTAATAAATTTGTAAATGTGCTTTGAATTTATTATAATTATAAGAAATAATTTATTTCATTAACCCTAGTATTTAATATTAATTTGAATTTCCCGCCTAGAAAACGCCGGTCTGATTCCAGCAACGCCTACGATCTTATCCGAACTTATTTTCATTCAAAATCATGGTGGGAGAAGCGTGTGCTTAGTTTCGCTGTCCTGTCTTGCAATTCACCACGCTCATTTTGGCTGGCATCCCTCCTCGTTTTGAAGGTGACGGCTAGGATTTGTATATAAAGCCAGCGATGTTTCTAAGTGAACTAGTATTGTCGTAACCTGTTTCGAAGGAGTTCCCGCCAGCTACATATCTTCGAGGTACTGTGTTGCCTTACATCCGAAGTCGTCATCACACCAGTGTCTGGAGCCACCTAACTCGCACGTACCACCATGCGGCCTTCTCCATCGTGCAACCTCCACTGCGTACATATAGTTAGATCTGGGGATCGAGTACCAGACATCTAGCACTCGTGGTGGATGATGCACCGGCACGCACACATCGTCTTCACCATGTGGTCCCATCAACTCCATTTGGCTATACTTGCCGATGACTACATTGTTTTCATTCTGGCTTTTGACAACTTTATCAGCAACAGCAAATGTTCATAATGGATGAATTACACATAAGCATACATAAGGCCGCTTCAAGTCAGTGACCCAACTGTGGACACAGGCCATCCGCAAAGCCCACAATAAATTGCAAACTCCACCAAATTTTCTATCACACCGATAGAATGACAGCGCAATTTCAAGAATTCCTAACCTTTAAGAATTCTGTCGAGGAAGTCTCGGATTTCATCACAGTAATAGAAGAGTGCTGTACTTCAAACAATACCTACTCTTTTTTGGTGCCGCAGTTGATGTGGATGAACAAGTGAGGAACAGTCGAATGTGCTTTCTCTTCCATTAAGGATGGTATCAAATTACGCGCATTGGAGTATGACTGCCAGACTACGCTAGTCTGAAGTGTTCAATGTGATTGGAAATCAATGATATTGATGGCGCAAATCTGAGGTGATCAATCCGAACATTACCAGTGGTATAAGTCGAATTGCGCATATTCAACCAAGATCAAAAACTTCTTCAATGTTGTGACGGATTGCTCGGAATACTCCGATTTCCATTAGATATTCTGAACGTTGCGTTTGTACATGCGATTTATTGGGCATTGGAAGAACGATTGACAAATACTCTTCGTGCGGTAATGGTTTATGACTGTTGTCCTTTTCTGCCCGTATCATGGTATTGCAGTGGACATTGGTGTCTGATTTTGTTGTTGGTGGTTCCCCTGTTGACTGCGTGGATGCATTCCATCCCGCTGATGTCGATTTCTGACGTGTGTATTACATGGCAAGGGTTAGATAAAAGGATCGCAATGTATGTGAAGGATCGAATCGTATATGGTGGTATTTTGTATCGAAATTCTCGCTTGACATGATCATTTTTCCATCTGAAAGCCAGAGAGACGACGTCTTAAGAACTCCTTAGTTTCTAGTTCGTATTAATAACTGGAATGTTCATTCCAATAAAGGCGTCGATGTGTCTTAGAGTGCACTCGACATATATTCTAAGGATGGCTAATTTGTATTCTGCTTGTAACCCACTCTTCATAAAGACGTGATGACTTTATAGTGTGGCGGTGCTGATATTGTAAGGCTGAATGTTTTTGTCATGCAACAGTGCTTCTTCAGTTTCAACTCCTCGTAGATCTGCTCAAAGAAGTTGCTAAACCGACTGACAGTGACAGTCAAATTATTTATTATAATAGGAATGATTATGGCCACGTTGTTCGATAACACATAATAACTCAATAATAATGCCGCAACATTGTTTCTTGTTCATTTATCAAGAGTTTGTGAGCCTGAATATTTTCTTTACACTTAACTAGAGTTCTGCAGTTAGAAGCATCAGTTTGGTTGTGGATCTTTTGAGTAGTACTGCTATCGTTGACTATTATGTTGAATTTTCTCCTAATCTTCTGGATCTAGAAGTAGCGAGAACAAAGTAACTATAATCAAAACGAGATTATGTACGCACAAATATTGGAAAATATTGCATATTATTTTTTGTGCTGTAGAGGATATCGAATGCTATCTTCTAGCCTGATACTGACTGCACCCTGTTATCTGAAACAATTTTTGGACGGTATCAATTGCCAAGTGCCTGCAGTTCAGCGCAATTCAATTGAAAAGATTTATTATGATTAACAATAATATACATATTTACATAGTGTTAACAATTACAGTGTTCTTTTAATCAGTTCTTACTTACAAAGCTTATCTGA
>JAODGC010018873.1:72618-114421 GCA_027574925.1 Ecitoglossa quadriceps | reverse complement strand
GTCTGTCATTTTTTTGTCAAGAAATAGCAGACAATCCAACAAACTTAATCAACAACTTTGACCTAACAAAGTAAATTGAAAAGAATACCATTCCATACCAAATTTACCAAAAACCAACAAACAGAAGGTGTGTTTAATTGCAATTAAATGATTCACTGACTTTGGTCATGAAGTGACTAATCATTCATTGTTGAATTGTGATTTGTGTGTGTCGTGATTTATGGGAGGAAATTGCGCGTCAACTGCGACTTTAGCAAATGCCGTCGCTGATTACATTTGGTTAAATAAATAACTGATTAAGACACACGGTTGATATGACTATATCTCTCATATATTATGAAGAAAGAAGTTGCTACTCTCGAGTCTGATGAGCTACTGAGGTTGTTTCTCCTAATCTCTTAATTCTAGTGAATAAAAAATATTCAAGTGGGACTATTAATGGTTGGTAAATGGAAATGGAAGTATAGGGAAAAAACTAATAGTAATTTGATTTATGACCTGACAATAAACATAGTGAAGAGACTAAGCCAAACTGCAACGTCATTTCCTTATGCTCTTAGGATATTTAAGACTCAATAAACAATCTATGATTTACGCCCAATATTCAACTGTGTCAAAGTAAATTCATCTCAATACAGAGAAGAGAAGAAGAGTGAAATTTAAATTAAAACTGGTGCTTCCATTTTAGGTAAAATTTGATCAATTTGTAGCAAAATGGTAATATCGTTGTTCAATTATTTTTCTTCCAAAAATGTTATTGCTAGTTTACTTTGTAATCCTTTTTTCTTACTTGTTTATATTAATCTATTTGAAGTCAGTTCCTAATTCGTGCTTATCATAATTTCAATACCTTGGATATGCCTTTCAATAAATAATTTTTCTAACTTTTTGTTTCAGTGTTTGTAAACAAGGTAAACTCACTTTTTTTGATGCAACATTTTAATCATAGAGGTAAAATGGAAGGTTAACCACAAAAATTCATTTCTGAAAATCATAAAAGGCAGAAACACAGGAAATATTTCAAATTCATTAAGATTCCAAGACTTGTTCATAATTTCGACAATCAGTAATAGGCTACACCTATGCCTATTTTGGTGGATCCGAAGTAGAAGAATCTAAGGAGTTGACCCGACGCTTCTTTTGAAGAAGATACACAGGACTTCTAGGCAAGAGCTTGTATCACTAATCTATACCTCAAAGCTCATCAGAAAGATGTCAACACAGAGAGGCCATCTAATCTTCTATCCAAAGCCATCAAAATATTGTCACCTTTGTCATTACAAAACATAGCAGAAACCAAAGTTTAAAAAATTTGTTTCTGACAGATAAGCCCATTTAATTTACTCGAAAAGAGAATTGCAACTGTTTATGCATGATATAATGTAAAATGAAAGAAATCGATCATCCGAGGAATTTTTTGGATTAACCAATTTGATTGCTTTGCATAAATGACACTATAATAGTTATAATACTCAGGAAAACGGGCTTATATATATAGTAAACATTGAAATGCATTCGTAGACTTCAATAACCAAATATTATCATTTGTGTCGTGTACCTTCTGGTTATACTTCGTCCCATTCAAGTAGCCACGTCATCAGAAATATCATGTGCACAATCAAATATATGACAATGGGAAAACCTTGAATGCCAAAGTGAAGTTTCTGCTTTCTACGAACCTGGCTGTCGTTTAACAAGAGCTTGCAGAATAAATGCATTTACGGACCTGGAAAATGTAACCGGTCCATGCAATTACAAACTTTTCATTGTATTTAATAAAATCAAAGCGGCACATGCATCCAAATATTATCATGCTTGGATGCTGTTATGTTAATACCACATTCCTCAATTCAAATTAAGGCATTCAATGAAAAAGAGGCTCCCCGCTGGTTTCTTTCCAAATTCACGCTGTGCTGTAACACCAAAATACTGATCACCTGATTTTGATAGAGGACCATAAATCAAATTGTATTCTGACAAGTTAGTTGTACTCTATAATCAAGAGAATTTTCGCAGTCTATCAAAATGTTGATTGCACTTTAACATTACTTTAAGCATGGCTTAGATTAAAATAGAATAAACTGCTTTTATATTGAGCAGGAAGAAGTTGATCACTCTGCTGCAGAAAACAACGAAAAGACTTAGTTGAAAAACAAAATCGTGAATCAATAATTGATTGTACTAAAATAATTATACTCTGACACTTACATTTTCAAACGATTTCGATGTGTTGTCTGGTGATGATTCAAAGACATATCGGTGTGAAGTTAGAAATAATCGAATCGGTCACTTTTGGGCATTGAGTGGACGCCTCTTATGGTAAAATACACAGGGCACCCATTCAACTGTTCGTACCTCTTATCTATACATTGAGCTTCATCTGATGATGGGTCATCTAATCCTCTATCTATTGCTATCAAAATATTGGCTCTTTTTCATACGAAGCATACCAGAAATAAATATTTTAAAAAATGTGTTTCTGGCAAAAAAGCTCATGAATCAATCAATAATTGATTATTTTTCAATAAGCACATTACCCAAGTGATAACATGCCATCAAGCGTTTAATACTTAATAAAACTCAAAATCACTGTAAACATTGTTTCAGTGATTGATTATTTGTGATTGATTGTGATTCACTTACAAATAATTGATAATTGAGTTTACCAACTGCGTACTTTGCATTGAACATTGTTTACGTTTTTATTCTTAACAGGTCTGTTGTCTGTATTAATTGCTTCACAAACCTAAGAAATAATTGTTTACAATTTTATAATTATAATGTACCATATTAATTGACTCATCAACATCCCCAATGAATAACAAATGGGTTAACGCGTAGAAATATAAAATTGTAAATTTCAATCTTGCTAACACGTTTGTTGAAAACGTTAAAACCGAAGAACAAACAGTCTAGTGTTGGGAGGTTAAATATGGTGTCGATCTGTGACTAGCATAGGTAACAGTACGCTTACAATAACACATTATGAAACCCGGTATAATTATATTATTTTAATTATCAGCCGGATAGTCAATTCTTGATTGTTTATTAAATTAAAATGATTTGTGCCTATGTATAAAACTAGAGATCTTCGCTTAAAACACCCACATCCTAACGTGAAGATACAAATATTAATTACACGCAATTGCTGCTCGACAACAACACGACAAGTACAATATTACACATTACCATTGCAAATCAGGAGCGGTGACTAATTGAAGGTGGAAATATATATCTCCAGTTGTCAACTTACTTGGCTTCAAACCATTTCCATTATTTTTTTGTTTTGCTTAAATTTGAATTGATTACTGATATAGACCACATGACATGTGTGCATTTTAAAATCAAGGTGATTGCCCACAATATTCCTGGATCTTATCGGATACGCAATCAAATACCTGATAGGCGACTTCACAGGTAGTTCCAATCACTACAAATCAATAGATCATAATCACATGTGATATAACACCGTATCTCCAACATTTTCCACTTGATTGGTTCAAAGTGGAACGTTATTCAATTACCTTTATGCGCCAATTTCTCGACTGGTTGCTCGATCTTGTCATTCTTCTCATTTTGATCGACCACAATGTGTACATTGTTCAGGCACCTGTGTACTGCTTGCACCGTGGCCAACACATATGGTTTCTCATCAACACCTTCGGTGTACAAATGAACCATGCCTTCCACAGTTGGGTAACCCTGTGCGTTCAACTGAAAGGTCAAATTTGCATCAATCGTATTGAAACGATTAGAAACGTAAGAATGTGCTAAAGTAATAAATGACTATTGTTTGTAACCATCAAGATTTGAGATGATATTTCGTAGTCGATTATGGTTTTTACTTTCATGCTTTCCAAGTGGGTCGTCATTTCCGGGCAATTGACTGACAGGCCATAGTGAAGAATACTCATGGAAATTCATTATAATAAATGACGAGCATTGAAAATTGCATGCTATGTGCACTTGTGGTGATTTGACGGTTTCTTCACATCAAGTGGATTTCAAGTGCATTTAGTACTTACTGCATTTTTACGACGGAACACGCATTGCAACAAACACTGCAACAGAAAATTGCGCAAATTATTTATTGCAAGGCATAGACATTATATTGAAATGATCAGTAGCACAAATTAGAAACTGACGTCAAATAGATTCATATAA
Source organism: Ecitoglossa quadriceps (assembly GCA_027574925.1). Lineage (NCBI taxonomy): Eukaryota > Metazoa > Arthropoda > Insecta > Coleoptera > Staphylinidae > Ecitoglossa > Ecitoglossa quadriceps. The sequence goes on along the minus strand of JAODGC010018873.1, from coordinate 110,257 downwards.
ACAAGCAAGAATGCAGAGCTATAAAGTTAACCAAGAATATGACATTTTTTAGAAGGAAAACAATTGAACAATGAAATGACTTGACTTTCTACATAATACAATGAATATGAGACATTTTCTGATCAACCTCAATGAAACAATTAATTGTTGAAGGACTGAAGTAAGTATAACATAAAATATTCAAGGAATGGCAAATTCATGTCAGTACAATACATTTCGTAATCAAGATCAAGATTACTGGGAATTGTGCACATTTCCTTAATGTCATGGGCCAAGTACCATTAAGGGTTAGAGTGAAGAAAATGGAAGAACATATGCACATTTCATAATTTCTTCCACATAAAGTATCAATTTGATCTATTGAATGACGTTTTTAGTAATTTAAAAATGTAATTTAAATTGCACGTTGTTCTCAAATTAACAAGTCATCTATATTGATGTTAGTATGTTTAATAATACCGCTGGAAATAAACCGCAAACGTTTTTGCAATAATTAAATTCAAAGTATCAATATAACTAGTTGTGTTCTATGCAGATTTTATAATTCGAAGTTGCAAAAATGTGCTGAGTAAGAAATGAAATAAATACCCCAGCTATTTTCTGTTCATCTTCATTGAAGTATGACCTCTTCCTCCTAATTTTCTCGTCGTTGTCTGCTTCATTTGCTGATTTCTCTTCACTTTGAGTAAATGCAAGAGCTTCCTGGACATTCAAAGCTTCTAAAGCCTCTGTAATAAGAATTAAATTACCTTTATGAGTGTTTTTTTGTTTCAATTACCTAATGTATTTCTTGTATTTCAAACTGGAGCTGTTAAGTAAGTACCCATAAGAAGTAATTAATTAAATAAATCAATTTAACTCAAGCCAAAGAACAAGTGACGTGACATATTATATAATAGCTTTTGCAATGCTTCAAACTCCAATGTAACAACATACGATGTCTGTCTAAAAGTAGACTAACTAAGCAATTTACTACTGCTTTGTGAGCCAACATATTAAAGCAAATCTTCTAATTAGCAAAATAAAAACTATTAATGTGCACTGACTAACAGAGTTATAATTCATCACTTTCAGCTTGTTGCACTTCAATCTAGTACGCCAATATTCAGTAGTACCTTTCATTTCTTTTCCTTCGTCATGCATTTGCAGATTTAATTAACTAATTAACCTTCATGCGACGCATTCGTTATGTGCGTGCGTAGAAACCCACGAGAAGTGTGTTTATACGTTTCAATGTCATAGCATTCGCTAATTAAGCCCACAACTTGAATTAGTCGAAATTTGTGGCTTCCGCTTGATGCTCATTAATATCACATCAACGGATTGAACACGCTGCGTATTTGTTTTTATGTCGTGCTTACACATAAAAGAGCTGGACATAATTAACCCACCTGCAATTAACGTCTGCTTAATTTCTTCTTGGCAGAGGGCAATCACTTTTTCGATGTTATTGGGAGCTTTGTTTGGAACTTTGCATCGGGATTGAGTTACATTCTATGGAGGTTCAAATATTCAAATGTGTTGAAAGTAAATAACATTGGGTTTATTACTTACCTGAGCACTCCGAACTCGCCCTTGAAGTGAAATTAGCACAACGCAGCAAACAAAAACCGCACGCATTTTCTAACAAGATCAATTTAACGCTTGCGATTTCTTTGCTTTTTCTTCACTAACTGTGTACTCTGCTTAGCATCGACAAGCTTCTTTTTACTCTTACTCCAATTGTGCAGTTGCAGTGGGGCTTTCTTCTTAAATCCTCAGTCAATCATTGATGAAACCACTTCAAGCAATGTATACAACTTCCAAAACTTCACTAGGACACTTTCAATTCTGCTAATTAGCAGATGTAATTATATGCAATTGTGATTCAATGAGAACTCAATTAGTGCATTACGTCAATATTACACAATTGAATCAAATTATATCAAGAAGAAACAAACGCGAATCAAGACTCAACACCAGTGAGTTCGATTGCTCTTTTAACATTTATTTTATATCTCAACCGACCGCCTCACTGCTGATTTTCCTTTTCCTTTACATTTACAACAAATACCAATGCCTTCAATCATCCAAGCCACTTAGCTGCCTTGTTTCGGACTGCCATACAATCCACTTCTTCGACGATGAGTATCATGTTATTTGCAAAGCTCAACCAGCTGACCACTTTCTACATCGCATGTGTACAAACTCCTTAAACTTGGTGCCGTACTGGAAGCAAGGCAATATGTAATTTGCGACTGTTCTTACGTGAAATTATTTATTGCACAGATGAGACGGTATTGGTGGTTTCGTCGTGGTCCGTAGCAATTACGCTTTTACTGTGTTTATTTCACGCTATTGCCTCCAATCTTTTTCAATTTTAATGGGTACTTTATGTATCTAATAGAAATATGCAAGCCGCTTACAATTACAACAGTTGTCTGATTATAAATGTATTGCAGTTGTGAAATAATGACCGACACACTTTCTAGAGATTTTTGTTTATTGCATTTGTCCGGAGACAGGATGCATTTAATATTATTTTAATTTTAATCTCTTATTAATCAACTCTTTATTTGGATTTAAATATTATTATTTTTGTTGATTTTATTTAACTACATTATGAGTTAGGTACGTATTGGAAACTAGTCGTGCGTTAAATATTTCAAACTTTCAAAAAACAAAAGCCGAAAGAAACATATGCAAGAAAAGTTGCCTATCATACCCTAAACATTTTCATCTAAAATTTGTTCTCTTCTTTAATAGATTCAGATAATCATTCCAAGTGAAAATATTGCGTTTTCAAAATGGACATAATGGCTCAGAATAATTTCCTTTGGATTAAGAATTCAACACACATTTTGGGTTATAATGTAATTATGTCATTGCCCCCATCATGTCATCTGAAGTGAACCCAGCTGGATCAAAAGCGCCTCAGATTCCTAGCCAGTCATCACTGATCTGAATATTACCTGTGCGTTGCATTACGAAATGTGAAACTGGAGTTAAGTACTTTTGATTCCACGTGTACGTAACCGAAATACCATGCGATAATCGGAATAATGTAATGGAGTGCGCGTTTCACCTTTACGATCTACAACAGTGGCCTGCACCTTCTGCCCACCAGCAGTAATCACAACAAATCTAGTGCCAGCTCGTGCTCTGATTCCAATTGCGTCGCAGGCAGGCAAAGGTTTAGCAGCGAGAATAACTTGTAGCCGATTGGAAAGGAATGCCCCAACCGCAATCAGCTGCGATCGACCGTAATTATAGCAGACCTGTGGTCTCATCCCACCGGCTGCCACGACGTGAAATATCGTTGCCTGCTCGATATCCGCCAAAGAACACGCTGTGCAATCAGTATCATCGCGCATCGCACTCCCACATATCAGCGCCGTTCATCGCGTGATTCAGTGCATTCCATTCAACTCGTAGTGCATGTAGCGATTCACGAAAATCAGTTCATCAGCCGGCGCGGAATCGTGAGTGTCGTCGCACGGGTCATGTTTACATTTCGTTAAAGCGCCAGCCGCTTGACACTTCGCACACCAGCCGGAACGCACACGGCCAAGAAATGGGCCTGCAAAGTCTGAAGTCCTCCCGACTGATTCACCTTTGGTTCGCCGTTTCATACTTCATCGCGGGGCTTTCCATCAATTTTCTACAATGTATTTTATACCTCACGCTGCACAAGATTGATAAGGACCTATACAGAAAAATCAACTATTATCTGTGTCATTCATTATATTCTTGTAAGTAGAGCACTCAATTTCACAACTAAACTAAATCAACATGTTGTTGACATACATGCCAATGTCATTTGTTTTGTTTCAGTACTTGTTTGCTTGAGTGATTGGTGGTCGGGAACAAAACTATACATATATGCTGATAAAGAGGAGTTTGATAAATATTTTGGCAAAGAGCATGCATACTGTGTAATGAATCACACCTATGAGGTTGACTGGCTAATGGGATGGATTCTTACAGAGCGCTTGGGAATGCTAGGAGTGAGTTCAAATTGGGATTGAGATTGTGTACTGTTTCTTTATTTGTGTTTTGTTCAGAATTGTAAAGCATATGCAAAGAAGGTGATACAGTATATACCAGTCTTGGGATGGTGTTGGAAGTTCTCTGAGTTTGTCTTTTTGGAGAGGTCTTTTGAAAAAGACAAGAAAAATATTGTCAAGCAAGTAGAGGCATTAGCTGATCATCCATATCCAATGTGGGTAAGTGACAAATAATATTTCAACTTGTTTGAGGTAAACTTGGAAGAAATATGTCTTATCAACCTAGCATACTAAAAAAGAGGGGCACAAACATCTAGAATTCATGCATATATAATTCATTGCCAATTAAAATGCTCTTTTTATCAGTCTGTCCACACTTTTTAGTGTGAGCATTTACAGCTAAAAATTGCGCAATGAAACATTGCATTATTTTATACGCGATATTTGCAATACGTCAAACTTTCTAGAAAAACGGGTTTGAACATAATGCAGTATTGCTTACTTTTTTCAGTTGCTACTCTTCCCAGAGGGCACGCGCTTTTCAGCGAAAAAGCAGGAAGCTTCACGCAAATTCGCCACAGAGCGTAATTACAAGCAGCTTGATTATCATTTACAGCCACGCACACGGGGCTTTATTGCAAGTTTGCCGGGTATGAAGGGCAAAGTACCCGCCATATATGACATTCTACTCGCGTTCAAAGACGACGATCCTGTCAAACCCACAATAAACAGCATCCTTTTCGGTAAGCCGCTGGTCGGCCATATGTACATGAAACGTATTCCCATGGAGGAAGTACCTAAATCCGAGGAGGATCAGGATAAACTCCTTCGGGAAATGTTCCAACGTAAGGATCGCCTACGTGATAGTTTTGTCAAAACTGGGGACTTTTTCGCTACTTCCGGTGAAAAGCGCTGGGAAGGTTTTGACATGGGAGAGAAACGAATTTATCCCCTACTAAATATGGTGTTTTGGAATACCTTTTCATTATTTATTGTGTTATACATGGTGATTAGTTTACTGATTGCTGGTAGATGGATTTTGCTCTCGATTGTTGCGGCAGTTTTGTTCTCGTGTAAGCACAAATGATTAGTTTTAGCAATAATTGCTTGTTTGTAATAATTTCTTTTTAATGTTTGTTTTATAGTTTACTTCCTCCTCATTCGAACGATCAGCATGTCCAAAATCAGCCGACAGTCGAACTACGGGTCGAGCGCCAATGGCAACGCCAAACAAGATTAAAGCTTTCGCAAAGGAACGCGCATTGAGTCAAGTGCCAAATCGTTTTAATACATTGACGCGCCCCTTTTGGACAAGCGCCGCAAACGATCACGCACTCGTTTTAAACGAGTGCAATATGACAGGTTTATCAGTCGAAGAGAGGTCTTCAGCGCGGCGCTCAATTTGTTTCGATTTTTATCTATAAACCAACATACAGATATAATATATATAAATATTCATTGTGATCCCCACCCTAAAGAAACAGAGAAAACACTTTCCATATTTTCTCCGCGATGCGTGTTTACATGTTTTCCTATCTTATATTTACATTATTGTACTAATATTAGATGTCCGCTGGGCATCAGAATTTGACAAAGGAGCTATTTCTATTGATGTTAATGTATATGTACATGTAATAAAAAAGATATTTAATACTATATTGATTAGGGGCGCGGTGAAGATTCCTTATCTATCGGCACAGCAGATACCTGTATGAGATGATAACAAACGGAATTAGCATCACAAAAATCCCCAACAGATTTATCATCCTTTTCTTCACGATCAAGTGTACGAACTCCTTCGAGGACATCCGGACCACTGGAACCTTTTCTAGTATCATTTTGGTATTTCCCCACATGATCACCTGATCCCTAGCATAACGCAAATATGTTGAATTCTATGAAAACCTAGAAGCTCTACAGTTTGGTCCACAATTTCTATACCACTCTCAATATAAGCTTATCAAATTTTACCAAATGATATGAAGTACGTTCGCATAATTCATTCTAAATCACCAGCGTAGTGGTGTATACAACGGTGTATAAGTTATAATCATTCAACAGATATTAAATGTAAACATGGTTCATTTGAATGGGAGTAAATTGGGAGAATGTGGAGGTGGTTATGGTGATTTAGCATCCATCATCGTAGGAGACACCTGCATGAGTTTATGATACACTGAATTAGTATCAGGAATATCACCAACAAAAGTATCCTCTTTTTCTACCGCCTCAGGGTCCCGTGGACGACGTTGTTCAAGAATCTTCTTGTTGGCCAACTGCATATATACATTAGCGTTGGCACCACTATAAGTTAGGTAGCGTTTTTCCGCCATAAGTTTCTCAAAGGTGCCCCATCGCACCTGGTAGGCATCCTCAATGAATTTGGCAAGATCTGGGTATTTCTTGACGAGATTCTGCACATGCCTTGGGCGCCATAAGAAAGCTTCAGTTGGTTCAATTGCAACCACCGTCCAAACATGCCGGGTTTGATGAAACCCTAGAATCCCAACAAGTTGTCCATCAGTGTAGTGTACCACTTCCATACCATTCTCGGTATAAGACGCCATTTTCCCAAACGAAATGAAGTAAATACCTTCGCACTGCTCATTCACAGTAAATACTACGTCACCAGTATGGTAAAACATCGTTTCAAAGGTCACAATCATCTCACCGACGATACTATAGTTCAGATGTTTGCACAGGTTCATCGTACAGATTAAGTGCCCACATGAATGGAGATAGATTTCATTGAGAAGATGGCTACTCATGAGCTTAGTAATGGACTTCTCAACGTAGAATTTTCCTTGGTACTTATGCTTCAAGAAAACATTGATGCGTTGCCTCATGTTCCATGTTATGAAATTAGCAACAAAGTATTTCGAGGACTCACTTAGTAGAGACTGAAATTGTACTGGTGTCTTCGTGTAAACCACCATCATGCGATAAATAAAGCTTATTGCAATTACGCGGAATAGCGCGCCAACGATCAAGACGAAAACCAATGTAATCATCTCATCTGTTTGAATCTCCGTAGTCCCCAAAAAGAAGTGACCCAATACCTTGTACATTGTTACTACATATGTTTTCTGAAGATTAGTTCCTTCTTCGTAAATTCCATGTTGCAATAGTGGCAACACATATAAGATGCAGGTGAACCAATGGATAGTTATTGTCCCAAAGTGCAAATAACATATTACATGGACATAAATGCTTGGAATTTTCAGAAGGTACCCGATGTTTAAAGCATATTCAATATAAGTCCATGATCTCGCAAATTGAACAAGATGGATCAGCATCCATCCACGCCCTGTGGTATAAGGAAGATAAACAAATCCCGCCAATGGAAGTGCATCCATAAAATCAAATATAAAATAAGTCCATAGGTATCTATTGTAAATCTTAGTGAAATCCATAATTATAATAGATCTACCCTCTTCTACTTTAGTAAACCCAGTGACAAAGTTCAACCCAATGTTACAAACCAGTAATGCGCAGCCAACGAATGAGCAATAAACATTAAAAGTATCGAATGGGCGTACAAACCAATCCTTTCGACTGAAGGCAAGCACAAAGGGACGCGACCATGTCAACAATGTCCATGTTATTAACATTATCACTTGCCACCAGAGTGCAATAGTACTGAAAGGATGAATGATGATGGGCCATTTTGTATTGGCTGTTTCAATCCACGCTTTGACAATTCTCTTCCTGGTAGGATAGTAATATCTGCATAAACGATGTTCGTACTTGGGTAGTGTTAGTTTGCGGGCAAAACGATTAATACGTCCCAGGTATGGTCCACTAGGACTTAGCAGGTGTAGTCCATGATCCATATCTGCAGGTATTATACATTTGTGACTTCCAACAGATGGCCATGCAGAGTTTCCACCAATTTGGCTTTTCTCTGGTTTAACCAAGTTCACCATCATTAAATAGAGCGATAGATAACAAGCATGTAACAGTTATTGAGAATTGACATATTAGGAAACAAATGCCAGTAATATAAACAATATTTATTTAGAAGACTGCTACTTAATTCGGTGTTGAAACAAGTGCAGTATGCAAACGTTTAATCTTCTCAAACTTCTGCTTTTTCTGAATAGGTTCCACTAAACTTTTTGACTTAATTTCTGCAAAAGCATCAATTTTAACTTTACTCTGAAACAAACTTCTAGGACGCTTCCTAGATCCTGTCTTTGCTTCAATGGCATTTTTCATCACACTAATCGCGCTCTCCGTGCAATTTTCTTCAAGTTTCTCAAGCATTTCAGAGGTATTCGTACTTAGTGGATATTTCCCACTTACTAAACCTTTTGGAAAGATTGGTTTTGCTAGCAAAGCAGTTAATTGCTTACGTCGTACTTGAGCTGCTTTCTTGAAACCATGTGTCTCATCCAAATCATACTTTAATGTTGGATTGTCAATTATAATATCCATTTCCTCCGCTGCTTTTTCAAACCAAGCGCTCTCCGCGTTTGTTTTACGCACCTGCAAATCAAGTTTATCCAAGTCGCGAGCTAAGTTTACACGCTGTTTAACTGCACTGAGGAATTGTTCTTGCACGGGAAATGATGGTAAATCTTCAGCTAAATTGAATACAAATTACTCATGTAAAATCTATGCTAATTAGGACTGAACTCACTTCTTCCAAGCGTACGACATAAGCGTAGGTAATTCTGAAATTCACCGGTTTCCACTAAAAGTACAGTGATACCTTCAGCTGACGCACGCGCTGTTCTCCCAGATCGATGAACATATCCTTCCGCAGTGCGAGGTGTTTGATAGTGTAGAACATGCTCCACAGCGGGGATATCTAAACCTCTTGCAGCTACGTCCGTTGCAATCAAAATGCTATTTTCACGATCACGGAATCTGACAGAACCAAATTTGATAATTAAAGCAAAATTTTAAGACCAAGATATTTGGGTCATACTTATCTAAATTTTTTAATCTCTGCCTCTGTTGCATAGATGCATGTAATGCCATTGGCTCACAGCCCAACAATCCCAATAGAGTCGTCAATCTTTTCACACAACCAATCGAATTACAAAAGATTAGAGTTCGCCCAGGATACCTTTGTAGAAAGTAATAAACATAGAAATCTTTCTCATCTATGTCACATGTAATTCTGCACTCAGTCAAATTCTGTGAAGTACCTTTACTCTTTTGTGTAATATCAACTACTTTAGGGTTAGTTATTCCTAGACATTGAACAATCTTCCTCAATTTTTCTGCAGGAGTCAAATCTGCTACACGTTTCTTCGCCTTCATCTTCTTTTTCATTCGAATATGCTCTGGTAGCTCATGAATCAATGTTAAGGTAGCCGAAAACACAAAGTTCTGCCGTCTCTGGCGATTCTTCTCATCCATATTAACACGTTCTAGAATTAACTCCAACTCCTGGAAATGACCACGTTCCAACATACGATCAGTCTCATCAATGGCTAGATATTTTATGCTATCTATCTGGGACAAATGTTCATTTCCTTGCTGAATTAACTCCCATAATCGCCCAGGTGTAGCTACTACAATTTCAGGAGATGAATTTAAAACGCGTTCTTGTTTTGCTGACGCTAATCCTCCAACAACAACTGCAACTTTAATTTTTGTGTGCTTTGAAACTGCAACTAGGTGGTTTTTAATTTGTATTGCCAGTTCTCTTGTTGGGGCCAGAATTAAAGCAGAAAGTGTTTTGTTAAGTGATTCTGGACCATTATTTTCTCTTGCTTTCAAAATGCCTTCAATTATGGGAAGACCAAAAGCTAATGTTTTTCCACTGCCTGTTTCAGCAGCTCCAAGAATATCCCTCTTGCCTAATAATTACAAGAGTACATTAGTTAATTAAATAATTCAAGAATACAATACTTTGAATAAAAGTCACATACCTAAAATTGCTGCAGGTAGTGTCAGGGATTGTATTTCAGTTGGGCAAAAAAATTGCAAATCGGCTATACCTTGCAAAACCAGTGAATTTAGTGGTACTATATCCCAAGCCTTTAAATCAACTGTTTCTTCATTAATTGCAATCATTTTTTCACTCACTACAACTTCATCAATTTCAAAGTCCTCCCCGCCACTTGCACCACACTTGGAAGGAGAAACTAATGCACTATTATTAATATTCTTTTCTTTCTGGTTTGATGTCTTAATTTGTCCTTTTTTCTTAGATTTTGCTTTGGAATCATCTTTTACTTTTTTACTTGCGTTGTTTTTAAGTTTAACAGGTACAGCAGGAAGAATATCTTGTAAGTCGTAATCATAGCATTCTTCTAGCCCTATCAAGCCGTCCAAATCCAATCCTTGTTCTAATAAACTACCTTCGATTTCTACTGGTTTCCATAAATTTTTTATTCTTGGTTTTACCATTTTGGACAGACTTTAGCCGACTTCACCACTTACTTAACCCTACTTTCGCAAACAAATTAGCAGCTTCACGTGTTTCATGCGTCTGTTGTGCCACAAGAGTTCGCCTCGCTCGTTTTTCTACAAGGAAAATCGAAAATGTACGACATTTGACCTGACCAGCATTCAACGGTTTCAGCTGGCTTTTGGCGAAGAAAAGAGTAATTGTGAACTTCCAATAGTGATTAATCGTTGTTCTTTAAGTATTACACGTGAGTGCTATTCTTTAGTGTGTGTGTTTCTCCCGCGAATGCAAATACAACAAAAATGACTAACTTTGATATTGTCCCATCGAATGATAGTCAATCGATTAGTTCAGCGGATATTACAATTTCCAGCAGTTTATATGAAACAGCTACATTATTCTCTCTTAGAAATGAGGTCAGAGTAAAAGAATGAACAAGGATTGGTATCTGCAAGTTTGTTTCCATTTTTACATGTTATTTTACTTTCAGACATTGGGTGAAAATCCATACATAAACTCTTTGGTAGACAAAAATACATTGTATCTTGCTGTTGATCAGCATTTGTCAATTGTCTCAGACCTTGAGAAAAGAACTGTGAGCTTTGAACATCAATTTTCTTACAATATTGAAGTTTTTGCACTTGTAAAGGACTTGTTGCTTTTGGGATTGTGTAATGGAGAAGTTCATCTTCTTAATGTATCACTATTTAAATTTGTTGGATCCTGGTAATTCATACTAATGTGAGAAGTTTAGGTTATAACTAATGGAATTCCATTTTTAGTTGCATATCTAAGAATGTGTGGTTTGATTCAAAGTTTTTTATTGGTATATATAAAGATATTGATGTGAGTGATGATTTTTTGGTTCTCACCAAGAAAGGTCAATTGTTCAGGTGAAATGACAAACACATTGTTAATAATTGCTATAATTCAATTACTTGTATTTTAGAATATCTTATGATAATGTTAGGAACTTGAGTTCAGACATGGTCACTGATTTAGCAAATAATGTAACAACTGCAGCATGTTCAAATGGGCACCTTGTAGCAGCTGGAAATAATCTGATTGTTTATGATTTGATCCTAAATATAACAGATGAAATTAGTCTGGACAAAGAACAACAACTAAAGGAAGTGTGGGCCTGTCACTACACTACTTTTATTGGATTACGTGGAGATGGTGTTTTGTGCAAAATATGTCCATTCACTCTATGCTTCATGGAAATGGACACTTATGATTATATTTCAGATTTTTTAATGTACATGCATTCCAAGAACACTTACATGTACTATGTTTCTATTGTTGATTCTCAGCAGAGAATCACCATGGTTGAATTTGATAATGATAAAGAAGAATCATTCAGCCTTTCTACTACAACTCCGCCATATCTTGTATACATGAATGATGATGATGAGAATCAACTTTATCTTACAAAAGAGGGAAACAATCTACATTTGAATGTTATTAGGGAAACGAAACCCGAAGATCGCTTCAAACGTTTGATTCTGAAAATGCATTTTGATGAGGCTGAAGCTTTTGCTAAAAAGTACAATCTAAGCCCAATTGAGATCAACAAGGCTAAAGTCTCTACATACCTTGAAAAGTTATGTTCCATTGATGATATTGATGATTTATTAGCTTTGTTGCGGGAAATTCCCGATGTGCAGTATCAGTTCCAGGTTTGTAGAGATGTGTCTGCTTACTGTGCCTGCATGGGAGGCGTGGAGAAAATCGTGAAATTTATGTCTGGATTCAAGTATCAAGATATAAGCCCACCATTTGACTTTCTGCTGAATCTCATGATTTTTAATTATGACACGTACCAAACAGTGTGCCGTTGTGAAAATGAAGAAATGTCAGTAAACGGTTACCAGGATTTTAACAAAAATGATCTTTTTGATTATCTTATTACTCTATTGAGGAGAGGCAAGTTGGAATCTGCGATTATTGTTTGCTCTCGTTTAGGTTCAACTGATTTTACTCACCAGAATATTGCTACCGTGTTGAAATACGCGGATTCGTATCATTTGCGTGACATTGCGTCGTTTCTACACACATTGATCCCAAATACTTTGTTGGTTTTTCCGGAAGCACGGAATACGTTCTGCAAAATGGTTATTCGTAAAGTATATGCATCAGAGCGTCGATGCGACGAAATTAATTTTCCGGAAGTATGCATTTCATTTGTGGATCAGACCTTGAATATCCTGAGTGGGGACTATGATAATGAGGTGCTTGATTCTAATCTCACCAAGGAGTTGGTTGATATCTTAAAAAGTTTGAAAACTATTCTTGAGTTGAAGAATAATTTTAATTTGCTTTTGCCATTGAGTGTGTGCCTTGAGGTAAGAAAATTTATTACTAGTTTATTGTCAATTTACACTAGTAACTGAATATGGTTCAAATTTTAGGGCCCAGGAGCCATGTTGAGAACTTTGTTAGGAAAGAATTTTGCCTTTGAGGATGACTTCCTAGACAAGTTTCTTGTTAAATTTATGATTGAAAACAATCTTTGTCCGGACACAGTTCTAAGCAAGGAAATAACTGCATTACTCAGGTGTAGCCCAAATTATTGGATACCCCTCATACCAAGGATTTGGAAAAGTGTCACTTCAACTTCAATTCGACTTCAACTATTACTGCAAATGCTGCACGCTGCCCCAAAACCATGGTGTAATGAAATTCGGGATATGTTGTGTGAAGCTTTGGAGTGGAACCATCCTTTGGTAGCCGACATTCTAGCCGAGGCTAAAAACGAACCGAAATATGTTGTTTTGTATCGTCGGGAATATGGCCTTGAAGATGAAACATTGGAATCTGCCGAAACAGATGTATGCATAGGTAAGGCACCTTCAAATTTGTTGAATTCTAGAATTATCCATATTTCAGACTTATGTTATACAACGCATGATTCATTGCCATCTTCCAACTTTGATGGAAGACGTTTATACATTATACACGAGCGAAGAATCAAGACTAGATGCGCATTTTCTACTTATGCTTCATTACATTAATGCGTACGAACTAAAAAATGTCTTTTCATTGATCAACCGATTCAATGTTGATGAACGAAAGAAATTGGTTCGCGATTTATGTATGTTCTACAGAAACAATTCTACCCTAAAAGATGTTAAATTACGCCGGTGTCTTATTCAATCTCTAGAAATCCTGGTTAAAAATTTTCCTGATAGCAACATTGAAAACTTGATTGATGTGTATAAGATTATTGACCATCTACCTTCTGATATGCTAAATTTGGATTTGTTTACAAAATTACAAACTAAAACGGGGCGCGAAGCAGTAAAGCAAGCTGTCATTGGAGAACTTTGCCTTAACACCGATGATTTTCAACAGTTCCTCAAAAAATGCAAAACCTATGGTCAAGTGTTTCACCTTCCATACGAAAGGGTTGCATTTCAAGTTTGTTCACTTACTCATGATATGAATTTAATGCATAGATGCGCATCGTATTTATACGAACATTCGGAAGATCCAGAAAGTCTGTCGTTAATGTCTATCTTAATCTTGCGGGATATCAGTATGGGAGATAATGATACATATGGGATGTTCTTCAATGATACCATTCAAACAGACAGTTCTGGAAAACCTATTGATGAGAAAATGCTTACAGATTGTCTGGCGCTAGGTAGGCATATGATTGCAAAAGCAAGTCTTCTTTCTGGAAATGATCTTAACGAAAGAAATGTGTTTGTTTGGATTGGCAATACTTCGGACTTGGCTCAAAGTGATAACCAGAGTTCAATGTACACGATGTATCAGATCTCAAATGTTTTCAACAGATTCAGTCATTATATTCAGAAATCTGCGAAGTCCTCCGATGGACACTACTTGACTTATTCATTCCCAGCGAGATTGAATGAGTCCGAGGATGATGATGAAGACTTAATAATGAAAGATGGTAGCTTTAATACAATTTTAAGAAGTTTAGAACAGGCATTACCTTCAATTTTGCGCGAAAATCAATATTGGACTGTACTGAAGTTATTACTAACGTTGCCAGGTCAGTTTGAACTTGCAGGGGAAGATCTGCTAAATCAGCGCCTACAGCGTATGATTGGTAAAGTTAAGGGTAACTATCTCAGTCAAATATTTGCAGCTCAAACTATTAAAGAACGTGATGCATTCTCTCTTTTGTTGTCGTATCCTCAGAAGAAAGCACTGAAAATTATAACTGAAGCTATGCAAAGATACAAACTAAATTTTGGAAAGTTTGAAGCAATCGTCAAATTAGGAAAGCGCCTAACAGCATTCTACAGATCAGGAGATCCATTTAGTAAAACCATGTTGGGTATAAAGTGGCGGAAGAGGCTACCTGACTGTTCATTATCTTTAAACAACTTTTTCATGTCATTATCAAAGGATGAACTACTTGATCCACTCATCGTACAAAATCAACTGTCTATTGAGCAGGTTGCTGAATTTAGCATTGATTTTAAACTGGATGCACAATCCAACTACTTGAAATATTTAAAGCATATGATGAACACTTGGACACCCACGTATGAAGTCAAAGTTGATATTTGCGGCAACCATACTCTCGATGTGAAGGATAGTGAAGTTGATTTAACTACGAAATGCATGAGTGTAGTCGCATTAATCAATAATCGTGATGCTGTTTTAAAGTGTATTGATACTTTGTGGAAGACAACGAATGTTTACTACTATGAGGTCTTTATGGCCATCTTAAGTATCGCCGCATCGTTGAATGATGTAAGACATATTAACTTCCGCATGGTTCTACACTTCTTCCGAAACTATCAGCGTGTAAGCAAGCCAAGTGAAATTGAGAGTGAAGAATGGTGCTCCAGATTTATGTATAAAACATTAGATCCAATTTCTGAATGGCGATTTCCATTTTCGCCTATGTTATTCACCAACGATCTGTGGAAGATTCTTCGGAGTGAAATTAAGTTGAGTAATTACGAAAAGTGGTTTGTCTTAACGGATCTGTTGAAATATTTTACTCGTAATGACATATGTTCATTTGTCGTTAAAGATATGGTAATACTTCATGCTGTAGTTTAGAGAAATGTACTGATACTATTTATATTTTAGTCATTTAATTATCCTAAAGCTGCCGGCGATTGTGAGGAGAAGTATAATTTGCATCCAATGTTCAAACAAGCTTTTGCTGATATAGATAAATGCCTAGCTTACATTACGGAGCCACTTCTTGCCGCCTCAATGTCTTTTCACTTGATTGCCAAGTCACCCAACGGTGCGGATCGTGTAACTGCATCGAAATTAGCATACAAATATGCGAAAATATGTAAGAATGCTGGGATTGATGTGGCTACTTATAATCAGGTAACATTTTCTATCACTTCTTTCATGTGAGGCAGTTGGTTGGGTGTACTGTTTCTCATTTGTTTTTATAGATTGAAACAGCGTATTATACCTATGCTACCATACATATTCTGCATAATTATAAGTTAACCAGACCCGATTATTTGGCACTTGTGGATAGTCCGAATGAATTAATTGAAACCCTCTACAAAGATGAAAGAATTGTGATGCAGTCCAACATAAGTCACACACAATGTCCAGATATCAATAAAGCCACTGATGAACTTGCAGCCTTATTCCAACTGGATGTTTGCGCCATTCGCATTGAGTTACTCAATGCATGGTTAATAGATCAAAATGCACTCATAAGTAATATTAATCAAAGTATTTGTTTAATGCCTGACGTTAATGAGGCATTTGATGAGAACTTTGAATGCGTTAGAAGGTATGCAGTGAAATATTGATTGTATTGATTTTTTTTGCTGTAAAATTGTCAAATTTTAGAGCAGCATATGTTTGTACTCAAGAGGATAGCGAGTTCTGGCGCAATCACATCTTCAATCTATTTCAAAACACCGATGAAAACTATCCCCAAGTCCAGGGACGTTTATTAAAAACAATGAGTCTGATAACGTCACCGGAAGTATTAGAAGAATTGTGGGAATGTCCGTATTCGGATATTTTGTATGTATTTTTACTGTTTATCTAATGACATCTATAGTGATCTGACAAAGGTGGCTATTTCAAAGAATAAAATGGGGTTAGGGGGTAGATTAGTTTGACTCAGGGTTGTGGAGAGTGCTGTGGTGGATGATGGTATCGGTGAGTCTAAATCTAAATAGAGAACGCACATTTTAGGAAGTCTATTGAACAATTCTTCTTGATACATGATCTGCGCCCAATGGGGGTACCGATCAAGGTTGAGCATTTAGGAGCGATTGATCACAAGAAACTCTTGTACAAACTTGGTAAGAAGTTAACAAATCCAAAAGCAGTCAAAGCCATGATAACTGTTTGTGATTTGTATCAAGAGTATGACTTAAATGTTTGTGAGAAGATCTTACAAGGTTTAATCAACCTTAATATGGTAAGAAGAATCATACTCTCTTACCTTATACTTTTTTAAGCATGTTTACATTTCAGATAGCAGAGTTAAAGAAGTGTATTGCCAAGTTTAAGAAGTTAAATGTTCTAATATGCAGTAATGTCTATGTGAAAGCTTGGCAAACCGTTATAGATAATACGTTTTCAAACTTGGAAGCAGATGCAGAAAATTTCGATCAAGAGTTGCATGGATTGTTGCATTTTCTTCAGGTATTTTGATGAAGAGTTTGCCACCTTGTGTTTTACTATATACTATACTTGTTTTGTTTGTAGTCTTCACCAGTTTTAAATCATTTGAAACTCACGGCCGGCGTTCAAATCTGTTGGAAGTTCAAAAAATATCCTTTTGTTATGCTCCTCCTTCAGTATGAACCTATCACAATTCGCAATCAATATTTACGAGAGCTGTTACACAAGTCTAGTAAGGAATATTTGCTATCGTCTTTGGAATCTCTACGAGGAAAAGGTTTTATTGGATTTGAGATTGTAAGTACCATCATTTTATTGATTAACACGAATTTAATTATAATTATATTTGTTAAGGTCTCTCAAGCGATCAAGAATGGACTGTGGGTTTTAAATTAGTGCTTGTTCTTTAATTATAGGTATGTGATGAAAAAAAAAAGATATATCTTGGAAACTGTCATAACTTGCAAAAATCTCCGTCCAAATTTTTGTATTTAACCTGTCAATATTATCCATCCCCACCTATTTCAAAATTCTAGTTAAAATATTTTATTCTGTGCTAATAATATCGCTGCAACGAAAATATAATTTTGCTGCTAGGCATTCAAATTCTTATCAAGTTTCTTTTATTTTGTATCATTATAAAGGTTAGTGATAAGAAGACTACGCATTTGAATATTTCGTTATCGATGAATTTCGCTATAAACGAAAAAAATTGCTCAGAAACTGTGGCAGAACTAAATCGACTTAATAACAAGTTTACCACTTTTAATATTTAACGTCAGTGCAGATGGGCTGAAACGTGGTAAACCTGATAAGTATTTATGATATTTGCCGTTCGATCGAGAATTGCTTGTGAAGGTCGTTGCGATCGTTTGGCTGTAAGCCACATGCGAAAACTCCTCCGCACATTCGTTGGGCGGTTTTTGAACCAGTGGGGTTCATCCAATTGTAATAAGTTAATCATCTAATTAGTGGTAGGTTGAAGTGGTTATTACAACCATGGCTCTAGCGCGAAATAAGTTGCTCTTGGCAAAAATCTTTCGACAAGTCGCCTAGTAAGTAAAATTATATTGTAATATAATATACCAATAGTAATTTCACGATACAAAGCAAATGTTTCTGGTCACATGTGGAAATGGGTCCCCCAGATGCAATTCTAGGCCTTACAGAAGCTTACAAGAAAGATAGAAATGAAAAGAAGGTCAATGTTGGTGTTGGCGCTTACCGCGATGATGATGGAAAACCATATGTTCTTCCATGTGTAAAAGAAGCTAGAAAAGTTCTTGCAGCAAGGGATATGAACCATGAATACAGTCCAATTGGTGGACCTGAGGTCTTCACTAGGTTATCTGCAGAACTTGCTTTTGGTGAAGATAGCCCAATTTTTGATAAGGAGAATTTTGCTACAGTTCAGACTATTTCTGGTACTGGATCATTAAGGATTGGAGCTGCATTTATTTCTTCTTTTCATCAGGGCAAGAAGTGTGTTTATTTGCCTAATCCTACTTGGGGCAACCATATTCCCATCTTCAAACATTGTGGCATGGATACCACCATGTACAAGTATTATGATCGAGAATCTATTACCTTTGATTTTAAAGGATGTCTAAAGGACCTAAGTGTAAGTGAATCACCTATTTTTAATTAGTTTATTCATTACAATTTTATTTCGATTTTCTGTGAAGGTTTTACCTGAGAAATCAGTAATTTTGATGCATGCTTGTGCTCATAATCCAACTGGAATTGACCCTACACCAGAACAATGGGATCAATTGTCTGCCCTGGCTAAGGAAAAGAATTTTTTGGTCCATATGGACATGGCCTATCAAGGATTTGCATCTGGAGACTTTGAGAAAGATTCCTATGCTGTGCGTAAGTTTGTGGAGGACGGTAACGAAATTCTTTTATCGCAGAGCTACGCTAAGAATATGGGGTTGTATGGTGAGAGAATTGGTGCCTTGACTGTAGTCACAGATTCTAAGGAAAGTGCGGCTAAGGTGTTGTCACAGCTTAAAATCATCGTCCGCCCAATGTACTCCAATCCTCCCCTTTATGGTCAGAGGATTGCCACTGAGATTATGTGTGATGATAATCTCAGGAAACAATGGTAAGCATTCTACATTAAAAGCTTATAGGGTTGGACATAACATATTCCCCTCAACCCTGACCTAACCATCCCTTTCGCCAAATCGGAACACTTGTGTCGGATCACGAGGATAGATTAATAATATTTTCCTGCAGGTCGAAAGATGTGAAACGAATGTCTGATCGAATTATATACGCTCGTAAACTACTTCGTAAGAACTTGGAGGATGGTGGATCAGAGCGCGATTGGAATCATATTACCGACCAAATTGGCATGTTCTGCTACACTGGCCTTAAACCAAAGGAAGTCGACCGATTAATAAAAGAATTCAGCATTTACCTAACCAAGGACGGTCGCATTTCAATGGCCGGAGTAACAAGTAAAAATGTAAAGTACCTCGCAAAAGCGATGATCGAAGTCACGAGCTAGATATTGACACGACTTTGTCTTCTGCTCTACGCCCAAATGTTTTCTCTTGCAATGTGAGTATAAAGATGAAAATAGTTTTATACCGTTTAAAATCCAAATGACTGCGATATTTGTCACAAAACCAAAAACCCGCAAAAGTAAATATTTTAAAACAAACGAAACCCACTTTTTCTGATGAATTCTCATTATTGTATATTTATAATTACGATTGGCCATTTGAGCAATATGCTAATAGTATTAAAAATTAATATCATAAATATTCACATAGTAGATTACTTCTAAAGTAAAAATTAGTTTACACCCATTAGATTCGTCATTAATTTCATTTAGCCTTGAATGACCATCTAAGAATCAATTACAATAATCATACAAAAATATATGTACATTAATTAAAGGTTGCTGAACGCCAGACCAAAGACTATACATATCCTTTATCCTTATTTGTAAAACGTAACAAGTGCACTGAGATTTTCAATTGCTTTAACTATACGCGCGATAAAACATCATGTACATTAAACTTTATTTTCATCACCACGTGCTGGAGGCAATCTGTCCATGCAAATTAAGTTAGCTAGTTCCTAGCTACAACGTCTTTGTACAAATCACGTCTTTCACAGTCTCCAAACAACATTCAACTTATACCTATCGGCCATATTTGATTAGTGTTGGTTGACAACATTGATTAATTATTAAATAAATATCTAATAATAGTCTCGCACCGGAAAATTTGAAATAGTTACACACTGGTGTAACTGGTTACACCTGATTCAATTGGAATCAGCGGCTTACTTGGTACAATCGATTTTAGCTACGCACGTTCTTGACGTTCGGCATGCATTCGTCTAATGCGTGCACAGCGTTTAATACTTCGGCTGACTGATCGCTGTTGCCATCTATTATCACTTCTTCCCTCGTGTTGTCATCATTACCTAGAAGAAAATCTTATATTAATTAATTGAATATTCCACAAAATTGTAATTTCAACGTACCATAAATAAACAAAGACGAATCAAAGTCCATCTTTTGTTCATTTATATCCTGGACTTCAGATTCTATGTGATTGCTTTCTGAAACTACGGCAACTTCGGAAACAATGTCTTCAACTACTACTTCATTGTTTTCTCCAAAAAGTTCCACATCTTCAAAACCTATATCATGATCATTATGTTGGGAATCATGATTCGTGTCGGCTGCATCGATTTTGACACAATCCACGCCATTATCATGGTTTAAATCTTGAGTACAATTATCATTAATTCCACTTACATCTTCATGTAATTGCCCATTATCCGCATCCTTTTCCACACCATTCAACTCAAGGTAATCTTGTACTTTATCCAGTCTTTCCTCCTTCTCCTCATCGTCTTCATCTTCTATTTTAATACATTCATCCGATATTAACCTACTGTTAACATGACTTTCTTCTACAAGTTCAAAATCTGCATCAGGAACACTACCACAGTTCTGCAAATCATTTTGTGCTTCCTCCAACCAAAACTTCTTCGCCCTTGGCACGTCTTTAAATTGAGATGTTATTGACTCAACTTTCGTGTTTGTTACAATAGGCAGCACCTTATATCCAGTCTTTGAGGTCAGGACTTGAACCGACGGTATCGGGACGATCTTATTATTTGGGCTACTACCCTTTGGGTCCAGATATTTCTTAATTGCTGGTTTACTAAGTGTCGTCACAGCATTGGTTTGACCGTGGCATCCAGGCATTGTCGACGGGTTGGTCACTTTAGGGATAATTCTGAATTTCGGATTTGCGCTTATACTTTTGATGGGCACGGTGGTAAGTGTACGTTGGAGAATACTTGGGTTTGGCGACAAGGTATGATTTGAATGGGTGGAAACAACGATGAGTGTTTGGCCGTCAGTGGTAGTGATGGTTTTCGATGTGCTTTTTGCATTCCCTGAGGTAGTGGCCGGCAAAGCTAATTGGGGCGAGTAGGAAACACGGCTCTGCTTCTTGTCATGGTGATCATTGTGATGCTCTATTCTATTTGTCTTGCTTTCCTTGTTTGGGATAGGTTGAGGCACTTTGAGGTACCTGCGGGGTACGGTTGAAGTGATGTTTTGAAGGATATTTATTTTAGGTATTGGAATTGGTGGTGGTGATTGAATAGAAGTTTTGGAAATAATTGGAAGTGTCCTTGGAGGTTTTACGATGCTTGGTTTTTGCAGCGTTGGTCGAACTGGTTGATGAGTTAGTGGCTCTTTTGGCGTGCTATCGTTTTTAGGTGTAGTTGTTAGGTGTGTTATGTCCGAGGTAATAGTTGTCGGCGGTTTTAATTTAACTAGTTGCTCTTTGAATTTACTTTTACTTCTTTGCCTTTGAATTATAATTAAAAAGCACTATAAATCTATTTCCAAGTAGGTATGCATGGATATCTATAGATATATAAAAAAACTGGAAAAATAAATACCTGTAAATTTGTTGAATTTTACTCATTTTGGGGGGCGCCATAAGATGTTGTGCCAATGCGCAATTCTGCTCCATAGGAGCAGAATGTTTTCTCTTCCTGCCACCTTCAACACATTCTGGAGCCCTAAACATTCCTGGTGATGAATTGGTGGAGGTAGTAGTGGTGGTATGTGTCGGCGACGCATTCATATTCATCCTTCTGCGTTCGGTGCTAGCCGGAAGCGGCAATTGTTTGTTTGCTTTACTCGTTGCATCTGCTACTTCATCCGCAATGGCAGAATATGCCGTTTGCGGTGCAACCCGATGTATGAGCGGAATAAGCCTCTGGCCTTCCTCTGCCCATTCTTCTCCACATTGGCGTTCACCATTAACACTACACAGATTTGATATTTATAAATAATGCCTTAGAGCAAATTCAAATAAATTGCTACATATATTTGATCATAGTGTATGGTTCTTACTGGTATGCAATTGTATTAAGTCTCTCATCACTGACTACTCTTCGGATCTCAGCCTTATGTCTCTCTTGTGATATGTGCAACATACTACTGGTTTCTCTGAGAAGCTGCAGCTTTTCTGTGTTCAACGTGCCTTGGGCACGTAGTGCATTGACTAAACTGGAAAACGCGTCGATTTCTGCAAGGAAAGTTCAGTTTAGACATAAATTTGGCACAAATTATAAATTTGGCATAAAACTAAAGAGTGAAAGAATTATACCAATATTTATTACCCAAACATCTTAAATTTTGCATTGATTCCTCCTTGGTCATATCCAGAAGAACTGGCCACATTATTGCGGACTTACGACGGGTTGCAATCCCTCAAATCATTGCAGAAATTAAATATTTTTTGCGTTGACAAGAATGGAAAGCGTCTATTGTTTGAGGTTAAACGATTTACATTTTTCCTCCGTTTCCTTTGATTTCCCAACTTAACAATAGTATATTCCAGATTAATACTAAATTATGCACTACATATCTAAGCACATACAGTATTACTAGTAGTCTAAATAGATGAATTGCTTCATATTGTAGTGATTGGTATCTTGTAACTGAAACTCCACTGACAATCAAGTTGATACAAGAATGCTTGAGAACAAGTGAGAAGCCAAGAACGGCATTTAAATGGTCGTTTGTGCAAAGAAAACTTGTCGCGGCACAGATTTATATGCGAGATATTTCAATTTATATTTGCGCATGAAACGCGTAAATTGCACAAATAAATTCAGGATTATTTGAGACATTTGAAACAACTGGGTAACTGGTTGCTTACTGAATGCGTTGTTGTTTACTCTACACAAAAACAAATTGATTTCCTTCCTTGGTAACGTCAAAATAAATTAACTTCTGTTTGATTTACTGTATATTCTCCAAATGTTTTGAACGATTTGTCAATTTGTGCCAAGATAATAAAGCTTTTCGTTTTTTCCTATAATTTAAAATTATAAATCGTTGAACAGGTTAGCCAATATGGATATAAGTTACTATTAAAAACCAACGACAATATTTACTGTCCATTCTGCAAAGTATTAAAGTACTATTTTAATTGAAATTTTTCCTTAATTTCTATTTATTATTGCTAACTTATATTCTTTAAGTCAGTTAATTGAAACAATCCATATAATTTTTTAAAAATTTCTATTCCAAAATTCCCTTTCATTTTCCAAGTACCAATCGTTGAAATCGTAGGGTCCCTAATATATTTTTAGTGATTTTGTACCAGTCGAAATTACGGCGCCATCTTGTTCAGCTACGAAAGCAAAAGGTGTTCGTAGTAAATATTCATTTCACCGCCAAAGATATTTTTGGATTGTTAATTACGATACAACTTGCAAATATGAAGTTGTATACATCAACAATTAGTCGGTGAGTTGGATATTCTTGAACGTTTTTGGTCACTCGTCTCAACACACGTACTCTACTCGGCAGTTACGTCCCATGTTTTGCATCAACAATATACACATGGGTAACACAATTTGCATGCATTTATTTTATAGGTAGGATATAGATTGAAGACAATTAAATGAAGAAATACTTGTGACAAATTGGGGTCTCCTTCTCTCCAAGATGAATTTATCAGCACCTCCACCCAACATGCATCTTCCACCCCCAAATCTAAGTGAGCCACCTCCAAACCTTGCTATGCCGCCTCCAAATATTGGCATGGGGAATCCAATGGGGCCACCTCCTCAACATCATAACAACTACCGTACACTGACAAATCATAGTGGACCACGACATCATTTTCGACCTTTCCTAAACATGCAAAGGCCTTTGCCTGGACCACTAGGGAATATGACTCTGGAGGATTTTGATGGCAAGAGATTGAGGAAAAGTGTAATGCGAAAGACTGTTGATTACAATTCGTCAATTATAAAGGCATTGGAGACTCGTGTTTGGCAGCGAGATTTTCGTGACCGGCGAGCATTACAACCAGATGTAATGTACTACCCTGATCTTATGCCACCACCAAGCTATCCCGATAATGCAATTAATTGTGTGACGACAAGGTTTGTAAAAACAGCGACGAACAAAATGCGGTGTCCTATATTTTGCATGGCTTGGACGCCTGAAGGTCGACGCTTGGTCACTGGCGCTAGTTCGGGCGAATTTACCTTGTGGAATGGGCTCACTTTTAATTTTGAGACAATTCTCCAGGTAACACCATACAGAGAATCTAGTGTTTATAGATTATTTAAATGCGTTTCATTTGATCTGGTAGGCGCACGACAGTCCAGTGCGGACGATGATGTGGTCGCACAACGACAGCTGGATGGTGACGGGTGATCATGCCGGCTACGTGAAGTACTGGCAGTCAAATATGAACAACGTGAAGATGTTCCAGGCACACAAAGAAGCGCTGCGTGGAATCAGGTATCTACACATTGAACTCCGTTTTGCTCTCCGTTCTGTACATAGGATAACGATAATAATATTAATAATGCAAATAAATGGCACCTACCTATCCTTGATAATGACGTGCTAAAGATAAAAGAACGAAACATCAATTAATAAAGGCTACAGATTTTGGGATGTTTCAAATTTGCCACAAAGATTGCGGAATAAAAAAAAAAGACATGCTGTGATAAAATGTGATTGAGATGATACAGATAATGTTTTATATCTGTCTCTCTATTGAAACTTGGCAAACCATCATAGAAATTGAGATTTAAATTGCCGTTTTTAATGTAAAGATTGATTTCGTAAGGGGTTGCTATTAGACTGAATAAACTCTTGCCAAAAAATTGCCGTTCATTATTTGAGAGTTATACCGACACTATTTCACAATGATCCAGTTTGTTCTCTATATTTTAAAGATTTTTAGTTTTTGCTGATTTTAATTTAGTTGCCTTTCGTTCGTTTTGAGTTTACTTACAATAAACAACGCCATTTTGTTTCTTTTTCCTCTTATTTTCTGTCCTCGTAGAAGTCGTACGTCGAAGATTTTTTGCAGTAAATATCCATCAGTAGTGCCAAGATTTGCTTATGTTCTCGATTTCCTATGATCAAATAGAATGCATTCAATAAAGCCGATTTATGCTCGCCTTATTTCTGTACTGGTTTTCTATTTGATTGTTGTATTTAGCTTCAGCCCAACGGACAGTAAATTCGTGACATGTTCTGATGACGGCACCCTAAGGATCTGGGACTTCTTCCGGTATCAGGAGGAGAAAGTACTTCGAGGTAATGTTGCGCTTTGATTGGTAGCTTTCTAGTTGACTAAATGGAAGTATGCTTTTAGGGCATGGTGCGGATGTGAAATGTGTGCATTGGCATCCTCAGAAAGGACTCATTATCTCCGGAAGTAAGGATAATCAACAACCTATTAAATTATGGGATCCTAAAACTGGTCAATCGTTAGCTACACTGTATGTATAGATTTGTATTTTTGTAATAATCGTCGCTAATAGCAAATTCTATGCAGTCACGCACATAAATCTACTGTAATGGATCTCAAATGGAACGACAATGGCAATTGGCTTATTACCGCTTCGCGAGATCACCTTCTTAAACTTTTCGATTTGAGGAATCTCAGCCAGGAAGTACAAACATTCCGTGGACACAAAAAGGAGGCATCTAGTGTGGCATGGCATCCACACCACGAGGGACTTTTCTGTAGTGGAGGTTCGGACGGAGCCATCATGTTTTGGCACGTTGGGTATGTGTTTGTTTTAACAAGTCTGTGCTATAAATCAATTCTCTCGTTTTATTTCTAGAGCTGATAAGGAAGTTGGTGCTATAGAACAAGCCCATGATAGTATTGTGTGGACGTTAGCGTGGCATCCATTAGGACATATTCTCTGCTCCGGTTCCAATGATCACACTTCTAAATTCTGGACTCGCAATCGTCCTGGAGACCAAATGAGAGACAAGTATAATTTGAATACCCTTCCACCTGGCGTTGCTGGTGCAGAAGATATTGACGTTGACGAACCATCCATGATCCCCGGTATGGGACCAGAGGACAAAGTTGAACCTTTAATTGTTACTGAAAGTGACCACAGCACGGAGATACCTGGCTTGGATTTAGAAGCAGTCACTAATTCCAATGATGATAGATCTAAATCGAAAAAAGTACCTTATAGTAAACCAATCCCCAGAAACTTTCAAGCCCAATGGAATGAAACGGGTGCGGAAGAAGAACCTTCGACTACTGTCTCTGATATCATAAGCCAAATTGTCGAAAATACGCCTGGAGTAGTTCCATTACAAAAGATAACACCAAACGCGATTATTGTTTACGGTAAAATAGTACCAGTTACGTCTGGTTCTAAACTGGAGCAAGCCATCGCGGAGGGTCCTGACGCACTACAGCGTTTCATAGATTCTGGGCAAATCGAAGAGTTGCAAGACGTTATAGCACATAATGATGAAGAAGACTACCTGAATGAAGCCTACATGGATGAAGAAGATGAAACAAAACAATCCCAACTTGCCAACAAGCAGGACGTTGCCCCTACTGGCCCAGTCTGGGAATGCCCACCCGATTTGGACGAAGAAATGCGCAACGCGTATGGAATGACTAATGATCGGGATCGTGGTGACCGGGATCGCAACGATCGTGACCACGACCGTGGTCGTGAGTTAGATTTTCGACCGCCACCACCTCGCGGTCCATTTGATAACAATTTCCATATGCGCGGAGAATTTGATGACCGCCAACCAGATATGGACTTTGATTTTCCACAAGACCGAAGGGAGTTTATGCCACGGAATGGTAACGCATTCTTCCCACCACGCAATGGCATGGGAATGCCACCACCACCGTTCCTCGGGAACGGTAATTTCCAACCAACCGGCTTTCCAGGTAGACCTCCGCCCCCCGGTTTCAGAGGTATGGGCATGGGAATGGACATGATGCGGCCGAGGGTGAATGGAAATATGATGCGTGGTGGACCCAGGGGTCCCATGAACCGCCCTAGAGGGCCACCGCCACCACATCGCGGTAATATTCGCGGAAGGCGATTTTAATTTAGTGCGCGAATGGTGACAACGAAAACGATCAGATACAGACTGTGTGTCGTGTTGTATAGTGGAGGAGGTACTGAATGCCTTATTTGATTTTATTTTTGGTTTAAATAAGCCGGTGCAGTCGACGAAGTGTAGCTAGCCGTGATCGGTCGATTCAACGTGACTATCACATTCATGAGCAATTTTACCCCCTAAAATGGGAAGACCCTCACCAGGCTCGATTTCCTGTGAATGCAAAGGACTACATTTATTATTTTGAAATAAACAACCTAATCGCTTCGATTTTTAAAAGCAACTATTTGTAATTGTAAGAAACGTGCAACTTTTTTATTACGAGTCTTAACCATATTCTTAGATTAACTTAATCTAGAATAATGCACATGCTAATAATTCATATGAGAATAGTAATCCTGAAAGACTTGAACATAAATCTCTTTCTCACTCTGTGTCATCTGCGCTATAATAGAGTCGTTTATTTCCGTGACCGCAAAAGACTGCGCTCCAACCCTAACATGTGGAATACTACTATCATCTTCTTCTTCACTGTCCATCGTCTCGACTTCCTCAATATCGGGTTTCACCTCTGTCATCTCCTCCTCGCTGCTGTCTGACTCCTCCCGATTTGAAATGCCCTTAAGTGCGTTGTTAGTTGCACTATTCGCTTTCTTCTCGTGCGCCAATAGTACGCTCATAATGTCATCAGACTTAGCATTGCTAGCATCTGTATCCTCTACGTCAGTTTCATTTAAAGTTCGAGGAGTATCTGTTTCCGCATTGGTAATAACGGTGGATTCCGACATCCAAATCGGTTGCTCCTTCCTGCTGACCAAGTTATTTGCGGTGGTGTCATCGCCAATGGTAACGTCAACACGAGCTTCTTCAACAGCAAATCCAGAGTTCCTTGTTGCCTCACCTGACCAGGTTTCAGATTGTGGAATTGGTTTCTTGTCCAACCCTCTAATTGTATTGATATCAACAGGTTCTGGTTCTAGAATTTCAGGTGCAAGTTTAATGCCTTCCACTTCCCTGAGGAGAATATATAAAGCATCCAGTTGTTCATTGAATTTTGCTAAAAGTAATCTTGAGTCCTTCTTGGGCATGGCAGACTGGTCCTCTTCTACAACTTCTCTGCAATATGTGCATCTGAATTCTTGTGTCATAAAATCAAAAAGTTGGTCAGCTTCCAAATCAGTAAAGGTCTTAAAACAGCATGGACACTTAAAGCTCGCGCGACTTGTAGCATCTCGTTCTTCTGTCTCCAAACGTTTTCTCATTAGATCTAATTTATATTTTACAACATTCACAAAACTCTTATAGTTGATAAAGTAGTAGTTTACTTTTTGGGCTTTACCATCTGCCCCAGTTTCCATTTTAAGACGAACTTGCAGAAACTTGTCATTTTTTAATATAGCAATTCGGGCACGCAACATTTTTCGTTCAAATTTAAGAAGTTCACATAGATCGTCTTCCTTCATACACGGATTTCTTACTAACATATCCACAATAAGAGCATCATCTATGGAATAAAATCCTCTTACCACTAATCTGGCAAGTTGTTTTAAACTACTTGGGATTTCCGTTACTAAACGTTCTTCAGTCATATTGCTTGCTTATTTTGATATTATATTAATTTCATAAGCAGGACATTATGTTTCACTATATTTCACTTGTTTTAGGCGATTTCTACGATTCTTACCAATTTGCGCCTGTTTGTTTTGAAACCATACATTTTTGGTTAGAACAAGTGATACTATACATAGGGAAACTAAGTTGGTACGAGATTGGTAATGTTCAATAATGTCGGTGATGAAAGTGATGAAAGTAATGCCGAATTGAAAATTATTTGTTATGTCATACTTGATTGATATGTTAGGATTTTGTAAAATATAAACATATAATGAATATAAAATAATTTGCACTTATTTTATCTTTGTGTAAAAATGTTATTTTAAAACAAAAATTAAAATTAAGTTCTGATTTGGCAACGCAGCGGATTACTTGGACGCTTGGTTACAAATGCGCAGCGCGATAAAAATCAACATTTTGCGCACACTGTTGCTAACATTCGGTGGCCTTCGATGCTAACTGGCGAGTTGACGAATTTTTGAAGTTGTATCAAGAAAGTCCTGCCAAAGATTTCCTTAATTATACTTTATTCGAGCAATGTTTGATCAAAGCAAAGTTTTCGGCGTCGCCCTAGCGACTTTGAACACTAGAATTCGTTCACGTGTGTGATACAAAACGCCTAAACTACTCCTGACCGACTCTTCGTACCAGTGACCATCCAGCAGGTTCAATATCTCGTTTGAACCCAGATGCTGTTATTAATACACGTTCGGGATACTATTGCAAAATGAGTAGCAACGAAGAAGAAAAAGTCGAGGGCAAGAGTTACCCCTTGGATTTAGCCGCTAAACTAGCACCGAGCAAACCATCCTCTGATTCCAAACCAGCAGCAACTCCTCTATTGATACCTGGAGGAGCTCCACTACGCAGTTTTAGAATCATGCAGCAACCACCAGCTGCATCTGCTACTGCAGGAGGAGCCACTATCATCACAAATATTGTTCCTCAAGGTACCATAATTAAACAAGGTTGGTATTGTCTTCAGGAGAGATAATTTGGGATTGTTTGGACAAATTTAAATCTTTTTAAAAATTTATCAGGGGATGCCACAAGGCATATAACGGGAATTATTAATACAGCTCAGGTTCAGCCACAAGTATCTGGCAGCATAACATTGCAAAGACAGATCACATTTCCTGTAGTGGCTCAAACTACATCTCATTTACCAAGAGGAGCTTCAGTTGTTGCCAATTTGTCTGCACCCAGAAGTAATGTGGCTGGAGCAATTAGGGGGCCTTTAGTTGTGACAGCAGCAACTTCAGGTCAAGCAACTATAAGAAACGCCAGAGCACCAACACCTGGACAGGCAGGCACTGCCTGGATCAGCACAAGCAATGCAAATGGATCTCAGGTAAAGGCTATGCCAGCTGTATTGTCTGCAGGACGTGGAGCCACAATAACAACAGGCAAACCTACATCAGTTGTAGCAAAGCCCCAAGTTGGGCAAATAGTTTCAACAATTAAACAAAACACAACTATTTTGCAATCTGCCATTATTGGTCAAAATCAAGTAAGTTTTGTTTTTCTCATGCAATTTATTCAATAAAATAACTCACGCAATATCTCTTACAGTTACACCAATTTAAGAGTGCTGTTCCAGGTATTCAAACTTTGAATACCACTGTTGCATTAGCTCAAGTAGTCCCAGCTCGTACTCAAACTTTGGTTTACAGCACTGGCACTGCTGGATTTGCGCCTGCACCGAGGATTACAGTCGCCTCGACAGTGCAACGTGGTCAGACCACTGTCGCCACTAGGCCAATGGCACAAGTGACCACTGCACGACTTGCTTTGCCGGTGACTGTTGGCACTACTAGAATTTTAGCCCCGCAAGGTGCTGTTCTTACGCCTACTGCTCGAATTACCGCGATCCCAGCATCTCAACCATCAGCGACTCCAACTAGGATTATCACGACCCAAGCTAATGTTCCATTAAGAGGGCTAACGGTGGCTGTATCAAATACACCCAATAATGTAGTGAATCCTATAATTGCACAGATGAGACCCGCGTTGGTTGTGCCCACAAGTAATGTTCAAAATCGTGGTGGAAGCATTCAAGGGGCGAAAGTTATAGCTCAACCATCACAAGCAATTCATTTGACTATGCCTACAACAGGTGTAAAAACTCAGTCCATCTCAACGCCACGTACTAGTGAGTTTATTTACTTTCTTAGTCATGATGAAAGGAAAATGTCTTGTGGTGCTGATTCATATTTTGTTTAATTTCAGTTAACACTCAAACGACCATTACCCAAAGACCAGTTGTCTCTTCTCATGCTATGGGCATTGCAAAAGTATATCAAGAAGGGCCATCAGCAAATTTATACCTTCAAACACCAGCCCAACATTCACTAACAAAAAGGACTTCACCGGGTATGTTTGTTTTATTATATGTTAAAATATGTTTAAGATATCTAATCTAGTCCGCCGTTAATTATAACATAAGTACATGCCTTGATAACGATTGATTAGGACAATATAACATTACTGCAGGCCCACTGACACAAGGTCCGCCTGCTTCTACTACTTCAGTAGCAAAGTATCCTTTCTACGATGATGGCGGCAGGTTTCCACGAACTTTCGGTCAAGCTAGCGGCACCACTATCACAGCAATATCATCCGCACCGATTTCACAGCGCCCTGCACTTAATGTAGTTGGAGCCCCAGCTCATTCGATCGGCAGTCAGGCAAACCGCTTCAACCCAATCTCGGAAGCGCGAGGTTTCATGCAGGAAAATAATTCGGATGCACAGAACGTGCAAGCAAAAATGACATCGCCGCGGCCGAGTATTTTGAGAAAGCGCGAGCATGATAGTAATACGCCGTTGAAAGCAGCTAAAAATCTTATTTCGACACTGGCGAATCTGCCACAACCGTTGTCGCCTCCTTCTCGACCTGATTCCCGCAATAATGGACATAGCTCTGGGGGTAGTACTACTCTTTCAGCGACATCAAGTCCTGGTTTAGCCGATGCTAACGAAGACAGCAATCAGAATACGCCAATGAATAAGGAGGAGGAAGAAAACCGGCCACCAATGGAGATGAGTCCGAGAAAGAAGCCAAGGAAACAGAATTTGTGAGCAATTTTTCTTAACTTAAACCATTTCTAATTGTTATTAACGCTGTTTCTTGATTGTTAGGACTGGGAATGATATGGAGGAAAACGACGATGATATGCAATTCATTTCGGAGCGAGATATCAAACGTGAACAAGAGGAATCCGATGGGATGAATTCCGAAGGTCCTCAAGATGGTGCCCCAGAATCTCGCCGTGGTGTTGCCAACGTTCGAAAACCAGCTTCAGCCAGTCTGCTGAATTACATGCAGCGTTGGAAGACCACCAACAATCATTATCAACGTTATTCTGACGTACGACCCAAAGATGAACGTCGTCCCACCATTATAGAAATGGCCAATCAGCACAGGGTTTTGGAGAAGGTAAACGGGTGGAAAATTCATCACCTTTCAACACAAATGGAAGATTTAGCCGAGGAAGAGCACACAGTACACACTCAGTTATCAGAAATTTTGAAATTTACTGACAAGCAGGATTTAGGAAATCCCGAAATTAATCGAATTACTGAACTGATAAAGGTATGCCTTTTAACTATAATCATCATTGTTGATATCATGTAGTTTGGCTTGGTTTTGTTTTAGGGCAATATGCAACGAGTGAAAATTATTAAAGATGGCATGGTTGAAGCAAATACCGCCATAATGAAAATCTTCGATCATAAGATACACGTGACTGATATAATCAACAGGTGTGCCAGCAAGCGTAACTACAAGAAACGCGAGAAGACATAAGTACGTTCTGAAACGTTGCCTACTCCTCCTGTTTAATACTTTACATGTAAGTCAATATTGTTAGCACTTGTGATTGCAAGAAATAAAAACAGCGGTGAGCTTTTTTTCTTTCTTGGCCATGCGTGAGTGTTATGCCAATGTTTGTAATTAAGTTTTTAAAGGAAGATCTGCTCCTTATTGTGCATATATGAACACAAAGTATATAAATTATAATTGTATATAGCAGGTATAAATTTTATAAAATATTATAAATCCAGTGGCACTCTTTGAAAGTATGAACCACTTTTTACGTGACATATAAAATATTTATGCAATCTCGTATTTACATTGTAAAGTTAGCAGGATTCGCTTTGTTACCAGTAGCGAGTTCATACAAATTGCATTCAATATCAGTGAGTAGACCAGATGCTCCAAAACGGAAGAGTTCTGGTTGTAACCATTCATCTCCCAAAATATCTTTGAGCAAAACTAACCAACTTAGGGCATCTTGGGCAGTTCGAATACCTCCAGCAGGCTTCAAACCGACTTTGTATCCCTGCCTTTCGTAATAATCCCGAATTGCACGTGCCATGACAATTCCGAATGGCAACGTTGCGTTAACAATCTCTTTTCCAGTAGATGTTTTGATAAAATCGGAGCCGGCCATCATAGCTACCAATGATGCTTTATAAACGTTATTTAAGGTTGCTAACTCACCGGTAGCAAGAATAGCTT
Organism: Ecitoglossa quadriceps; assembly: GCA_027574925.1. Classification (NCBI taxonomy): domain Eukaryota; kingdom Metazoa; phylum Arthropoda; class Insecta; order Coleoptera; family Staphylinidae; genus Ecitoglossa; species Ecitoglossa quadriceps. The sequence continues at coordinate 76,743 of JAODGC010018873.1, read as the reverse complement.
TTAAATGCACATCTGAACCACATGCTTCCTTCATCTGTTGAATTTCCTGATACAAGACGTTCCATTGTCCAGTGACCACAAGACTACGATCGATAACAATATCGATCTCATTTGCGCCTTGAGCTACCGCAAAGCGAATTTCCGCCAGTCTCGTTTCTAAGGAATATTGTCCACTTGGAAAACCTGTAGCTACTGCAGCAACATTAATTTTGTTGCCAACACCAAGTTTAGTCAATGTAGATTTCGCTGTTGCTACCTTGGTGGGATAAACACAAACTGCTCCAGTATGAATTGGAGATTCTTTGGTGTAGTCAAAACCAAATAGGTTGAGAAGATCCGCTGCAATAGGCTCTGCTGCCTGGCAAAAACATAGAATGAATTACATACATATAGAACTCCTTAAAATTTACACATTATTACTACCTTATGACAAAGTCTAGATACATTGCAAGCTGTATCATCTCCACCTAGAGTTGTAAGATCAATCAGAGTAACTGCTTTTAATAACCATGCCGCCCTGTGTTCGTTTTCTAAAGATCGGCTTTGCGGAATTTCTTCAGCTCTCCTTCTTACAGCAGGGAGATTTACAGATACTGAGTGAACCCAGTTCAAATCTATTCCACACATGTTAATTTACTAATTACTAATTCTTTTGAGCTACCTACCTAATTCACATCCAGGATTCCTTTCAATCATTTTTGGTGTTTGTCACGTAGAGTTCATTGGATAACGACATATAAGCGCGATCATGATGGATTATAGAGGGAGTAGATGGGTCAGTGTTTCCAAAACTTTTGACATACTCGGTGTTTTTTTGTACAACGCGCTTCCAAGAAAATTCAAAAAATAATTCAACACAAATATAAAGCTAGCGTGTCTGGCCAACTATCTCTAGAAACATGTATCGTACATTTGGCGAAACTATTGCGATATGCATCGATCTGAAAACTTCGCGCGCACTTCCACTAGGGTCTCATCTGTCGGAAAGTACACAGACATTTCCAGACCTTCGATTTACTTTAATAAAAACAAATCAATTAAAGCTTTGCGATATAATTCAGTACATGTATATTAAGGATTAATCAGTGTAGTCTATAACCAGGAATCAATCCAAATCAGTACTGGGTATCTATCACAGCATACATACCGTAATTTATAACCACAATAATTCAAGTATGATCAGACTGAAAGACCAACTCACCTAGAAATTGTGTAGATTTAATGGACCTGTGACTACCTCAATAGTATGATGACCATCTCAATCTCGATTAGCCAAAGGACGCTGTGACGCGAAGTCATTCTTATGGTTACCTCCACTTACTTTATTTATTATTATGAAATGTTATTGATTTAGTCACCTTAATGTTGAGATTGAAGGTAGCATGTTGGCCTTAATTACCCAGAGCGTCTGAATTTTAGAAGAGAAGTCCTCTTCGTCATCGCACAAGTCACCAAGTTCACGATGCACACTTTTTGAACATGATCAGCAAGGTGAAGTTATTGTATCGTGTAGTATGTAGTTATTCATCATCGATTTGTGAACAAATTGCGCTTGGAATTGAACACATTTTCATTGTAACAAAGGCTACAAGATCCGATAATTGCTATGATTTCAGTGAAGCATTCACTGGAAAGTCTAGCATGTTGAATAATTTCCTTGTACTTGTTTGTGTTACTATGATACCTGCCTTTTGTTTCTTTGTTATACTTGAATTCTATTATTGGCTGTAGCTAATTATAGTTGATGCAGATACTTCAGCACTTGTAATCATTTCCATCTATATTGCAACACAAGTTTTTATTATAATGAATATTTATTTTTATGTGTATTATTAACCCTTACAAACACACTCTGTTTGAGGAATGCCTTAAAATAGACACGTTCAAAGTGTGTCTATTTTTGAAATTTTGAAAAACATGTGTTCTACAGATGGAATTATAACTAGATAATACCCAATGAATTACTTATTAGTTCTAAGCCAATCAGAGAAGCGCCATGAATTGTAACTCAATTTAATAGCTTACCTAATTGAGACCTTCTCATTTAAATTATATTAGTTTTCACATGATTTCACGCTAGTTTGAATTTTGCTTTCTTTACTGACTTGTATTTCAACTCGAATGTTCTTAGGCATTTAAACACACTTCTAAAGATAATTATTGCTCCAGTGAAGCAGCTTGTATTGCTTGTATTTGCAGAAAGCATTTGAGATTTTAAAGGTGAAGAAATTTATTATTCCGTCTAATATTCATATTCAATGTAAACAATTTTATACAATAATACATTTTAAATCAGATCATTGACGATCGCATCATACATAATAAGGGAAATGACTAGTACTGTGATAACATAATAGATCTATGTATAATATCAATATATGAAGGTGCAAAAACCTGTTAGTAACTTAAGTTACGCTAACTAATCATTTCAATTCATATAAACTTTAAGAGAATTATTTAACAAAGTTATGAAAAGTATCGAGTTAATACAAACGATCAAATTCAACACAAGAGCCGCGTTCGTTTAGCTTTTAATTACGATTTGTGCGAAATCGGTTTAAGCTTATTAATCTATCAAAAACCGCTGCTCTACACACGCGCACACACACACACAATCTGTAAATTATTTATAAGAATATAGAAAATGTGCTAAAGTTAATACGGTAGCGCTGTTTAAATTATATGTTGCTTAAACACATGAAATTCAAAAACAACAGGCTTCAAAAGTGTTGAAATATAGCAATATATACATCAAGTACGAAATTATTCCTTCTAAGCAATAAATATCATAAAACACAACAGAATAATATTTCAAACAAGATTTAGACTGCCTGGAAATAAATTTTCTATGCCAATTCTTCGAATACGCAATGCTTCAATGGTTGAATCAATTAAATAGTGAACTGAAACTTTCCAATCAAGCACTAGTTAAAATAAATTACTATCAACGTGAGTTATAGCTTGACTAATTCATAACGTTTAACTTATTCTCAATTCTCTGAGAGGAGGTACACCACTTCAATTAATAAAGCAATAGTCGTCTAAAAGTATGTAATTAAATCAACAGGACTAGAAAATATTAAAAAAAACTTGAAACGTCTAAATCATTCGGTTTGCTCACACTTCCAATGAGTAATGGTAAATATTTCTCCTATGCATGGACGACACACGACGATTAATTCTAATTTATAAAAACTATGGTAGTTCTTTAATTTACCAACTCTCGTGTTCTCTTCGTTTGTTTCGAGTGCTCTTCAATGAGGTTACTCTAAATTGCCTACTTTGATCAATACCTCATTAGTTAAATTGTAATTTACGTAGTACTCGTTGAGTAGTCATATTTAAGCACTTTACTTTAAAATCGATTTGATCGATTACTTTCATAGTTCTTTTACAGTCAGCTAGAAATTCCTTCGACAAATTCCTTGTGATTTAAGAGCAAGAGGAACAAATACCAAGGTCAATTGGTGTCTAATCTCATTAGGGTTGTCAATTTTCATTGCATTTTGAGTGTCCAGTGAATACTACTTGAATCGGCATTAGCGAACTTCTGCTAAATGCTGCATTCATCGCTATCATCCGAGACCAGCTCGTCGCACTGCCGCTCGTCTGTGTCCAAGACGGCATCCAGATGCGGCGATAGCGGATCGTCATCGTTGTTTCCTTCATCGAACGAGCTAAAAATTACAGTTCGGTCACTTACAATAGTATTTCACTTACATCGTATTAAAAGGTGTAAAACATTTGAAAAGCTCAAAGATAGTTTAATGTAAGCATTGTGCACAAGGCGGCCTGCCAGTCTGAAAATAAAATAATGTTATTGCTTTTGTTATGAGCTATTGTTTCCAGCATTCGTTTGGACAACTATTTGATAATCTCATTCGGAGTTAGTAGAGATTATAAACTGTTAATGCATAATTCGGTATTAGTGGGAGAGTTAAATATTTTGTTACACATCGAAGAGACAGGAAAACCACCGAAAACTCTTACCCTATCAAACCCACAATCGTATTCCCTAATAACAAGCAGTACAGTTAAAATACGGATAGACTTTCATAGTCAATGCTGCACATTGGATTATGTGCACCATCGACTTTGAATATTAAGTAATATCAATTTAAACGT